>JAOTAX010000007.1:24386506-24397077 GCA_025629825.1 Erythroxylum guanchezii
AGATGAACATGCCGAGACTAATTTACACACTCATAACCGGTCCCAAATGACTATTTTACCCTTCCCATCGGTGATGGGATGTTACAGTCTCCACTTCTATAAAGACAACACCAAAGCAAGCAATTCCCGATCATATGTAGATTTGAACCAATTTGAAAAGGAAAGGCCCTTACTGAAATATGCAATGGGATGTTCATTCTGAAAAAGTATTGCTCCAATCCCTTCTGATGACGCATCACATTCTACCACGAAGGGTTAAGAGAAATTTGGGAGTTGCAGAATGGGTACTGTAGTAAGTGCCTTTTTGTGCTGTAAAAATGCTTTGGTTGCTCCTAAAGACCAATGAAAAGCATTCTTTTTTGTGAGTTCAGTAAGTAGTTTGGCCAGCATACCATAATTCTTCATGAACCTCCGGTAGTATCTAGTTAAACCTAAAAATCCACGTAACTCCACATTATTGGGCACTGGCCATGCTGTGACTGCCTGAATTTTTTCTTGGTCCACCTCGACACCTTGGGGTGAAATCATATGCCCCAAGAAGGATATGTGCTACTATCCAAATAAACATTTGGATGATTTTGCATAATATTGGTGATCCTTAAGAAGCTGTAAAGTGTGCTGCAAATGGCTTAAGTATTGTTCCAATGATGAACTATAGACCAAGATGTAGTCAAAGAAAACTAGGACGGATTTTCGGAGGTAAGGTCGAAAGAAATCGTTCATAACTAATTAGAAGGTAGAAGGAGCATTAGTAAGGCCGAAAGGCATCACGACAAACTCATAATGACCGGAGTGGGTTCGAAATGCCGTTTTATGGATGTCTGTGGGATTGACCCAAATTTGGTGGTAGCTGGATCGAAGATCAATTTTTGAAAAAATAGTAGCTCCGTGTAACTCATGCAAAAGCTCATCTACGTTTGGGATTGGGTATTTGTTAGAAATTGTAACGTGGTTGAGGCCTCTGTAATCTACATACATCCTCCATGAGTTATCTTTCTTTTTGACCAGCAGCACTAGGCTCGCATAAAGGCTGGTACTAGACTGAATGAACCCCTTCTTGAGTAGCTCAGAAACTTGTTGCTCAATTTCGGTCTTTTGAAAAGAAGGGTAACGATATGGTATGAGGTTGGGCGGTTTAGAATCTGGTAGGAGAGTAATAGAATGGCTATGTTGGCGATATGGAGGCAGGCTGTTAGGTTCATCAAATACTGCTTCAAATTGCTTCAATATTTTCTGAATTGGAGTAGGGATGGAATTTTTTGAATTGACTGCCTCTCTGGATAAATACTAAAAACTGACTTCTGAATTGGGACTTGGTGGCACCCCGTAAAGCTTGTATTTCTTGCCATTCAAGTGAAAAACTAGGAACATTTCGTTCCAATTGGCTTGCACAGTGTTTAGGGAAGCAAGCCATTTGATACCTAAGGCCAAGTCAGCTCTACCAAGTGAAAAAGGATAATAATCTTCAGTAATTGTGACACCCGGCAATTGAATGGAGACATCATGGCAGATACAAATACAACAAATTATCTCCCTATTACCGATTTGCACACCAAAAGAGGGTACCTTTTTTACAGAAAATTTTGGCTCTTCCACGATTTTTTCAGAAACAAAATTGTGGGTAGAGCCGCTATCAACCAAAATCAGCACTGTGTCCTTCGAGCACTCCTTGTAGCTTCATCGTTGTGCCGGTTGGGTTACCCAAGATTGCATGGAAGGATATCTTGGTGTATTCCTCTGTTCCGTCGATTTCAGCGCTGTTCTTAGCCAGATCTTCTGTTGGAGTGTCGTCATCGGCCACCTCCATGAGGGTAAGTGTCGCAGCTTTGCAGCGATGGCTAGGAGCAAACTTCTTGTTACACCTATAGCACAACCCTTTGGAAATTCGTAGTTGTCTCTCTGCTTCCCAAGGACGTCGCGATACTGATTGAGAGGAAGAAGACGTTGTGATTGTACATGGGGTTGTTTGGTTGCTGAGTTGGGGATTAGCACGTGAGAGGGAGGCTTGTGCTGAATTGGGCCTATGGGAATTGACCCATTGATTTGTTTTGGGCCCATGATGCAAATTGGCCTTTTGTTCAAACTCTAGTGCCAAACTTATAGCCTGGTAAACAGATCTGGGCTTATGGATCCTTACATCTGATTTCAGATCATCTCGCAGCCCATTAAGAAAAATACCCAGGAGACAATGTTTTGGCCAATTTTTGACTCGAGCCGACTGTTTGGCAAATTCCTGACAATATTCTTGTACTGTACCCGTTTGACGAACAACACAGAGATATTCATCAGGATTCATAAATTTAGCAGGATCATATTGTTCTTGAAGCGCGGTCACTAGCTCCTCCCAATATAAAATTGTTCTCTCGGAGTTGATCCAAGTGAATAAATCAAGTGCATCACCCTCCAAATACATAGCAGCCACATCAACCTTAGATTCTTCAGGCATTTGATAGTACCTGAAGTATTTCTCAGCTTTCAAAATCCAACCACGGGGGTCACTTCCATCAAACTTCAGAAATTCTATCTTGGTATGAGGTGGACACATCGTATGTTTATACCCCTTATAATGTTCTCCCTTGTCTTCAAAATCATCGTTCCAATGAGATTTTCCCCTTGACCAATGATCGTTACTGCTCTCTGGCTTCTTTCCCTTGTCAACTTGAGCTTTCAGCGCAGCCACATCAACAACTATGGTATCAAATATCTCAAGACGGGCAGCAATGGCTGCTAATTGTTGCGTTGCTGGTTCCAGTACATTATCGTGTGGTTGTGGGGGTGGTTCGTTGGTTGATGAGCGAGTGACAGCTATGGGCTAATACCAAAATTATAGGAACTAGAAAAATGATGGTAGAAGTAAATAAATAATGCTAATTTTTATTGGTAAATTTGAGAGCAAGAATCTTAAACTCCCAAGTCAGTCCGTTCAGAAAGGACTAAACTCCAATACAAATGAATTAATTTCCAAAAATGCCGAATTAAATCTAACTATCAGATATTTATACTAATAGGCTCCTAATAAAATGCATAACTAACTCCTAAAGATTCGAAATAGATAAAGTAATAAATAAAATAGAAAAAAAATTAACAGCTAACAAAATGTAACAGTAACATTATCCAGTAGTTGAAATAAAGGAAAACGTGTTGCTTCTGTTATTTGTTGACTGATTCTGTCTCACGTGCTGCTTTCTTAAATTTCCTTCTAAAATACTCCCTCCTATTTAAAATAAGTGTCGTTTTAGAGGGATTTTAATTATTCAAAATAAGTATCGTTTGTGACTTTTTATGCATATTTATGATTTTACTTCCAAAATTACCCTTTAATTTCTCTTACATCTTAATTACACAGATTATATTTTCAAGGCACTTTAACTTGTAATTAATAAGGGTATATCAGACATTTCATTAACTTTCTTAATAAGTGTGCATTCCTTTTAAACGACACTTATTTTGAATAAGAGGAAGTAAGTCTTAAGATGTGGAGGTGGAGGTGGAGGCGGGGGTGTCTTATCATACAACGATTCTGTATCCTAGAGAAGGTAAGAAATCATAGTATGCACGCCCAGCAAGACTTTCAATCTTCAATAATGGGAGCAACTTATCACGTGGAAGATTGTACAGGCAGTGATTACCAATCATGTGATAGACAGGACCATTGAATTTATCATATTCGGCGGCCACTAGTTTCTTGGCAGTATTTAGTGATTGGTCCATGCGACAAAATCCATCAACAATATCGCCGAAATTGATCGCGAACTTATGCTTCTGTTGCTTGTGCCATGTTTCTATTGCCCTTTGCAATACGCTAAAGCTATGTCGATAATAGCGGGGAACACCAAGAAATGATCGACCATCAGGAATATCAGCATATTGAACATCAGAGATAACCCCAAATCAAAACAGTGGCAGTTTCCCGTGTGCGCTTACTAAGGCATTTATGGACGCCATCGGCTAGCGCAGATATCCTATCAAACAAATGATAGCCTAATATTGTCAAAACAACATAAGAGACGGATGGAACACAGGTTCATTTATTGTTAATGAAGCCACATTCTTGCACCTAGATGGAGTAAGCAATCATCATGTTGATGATTGTGGTGCACATAATGTATCCGTCTCAAAGCATTAAAATGCAAATTAATATCGAGTGAAAACGAAGTCTGCAATTAGCCAATTACTGATCTAACCAGCAGCCCCCTGAAAAGCACTTATCCAAGGTAGTAGTTCCTTCCATCAATTTCAGTGACCATCGAGGAAGGGGAATTCTGTTTAGTTGTATTCAGTTGTTGGGGGTGTGGGCGTTTGAAGTTGAGAAAGTAAAGGTTAGTGCAATCACTTTGAAGCTCAAATGATCACATCAGGTATAGAATTTTAAGAACCTAAAACTTTAAAGCTTATTTCAGTGACTCAACAACTCAATAAACCAGAAAAACCAAAATCAAGCAACAACATATGGAAAACTAATCAATTCCCAAACAGCTGACTTGACAGTGGCACCTAGTATTCATCTTCCATTCCCTGATTTTACACTTACTTGCACATGTAACAATGTCCAAACAAAATGTTACCAATCAGAGAAATGGGTATTGGAGAAGAATGGTTTTTAGCAAATAATGTCGATGAATGGAATCAAAACAAAAGGTAAACACAGAGATAACATCCAGTGAGTTGCAGAGACAACAACTACCAACGAAACAGGAATATGAGAAATTAGATACAGAAAATCAATCGCGACTAAAAAGAAGACTGACAGGAGATGAAGGAGCATACAATTTGGTAACATTGAAAGTGGTCTCTGCGTAGTGGAGGATACTACAAATTCGGAGTTGCTGAAATGATCAAATAAGGAAGTTTGTAACGAAACTCGTAGATAGGAAAATATTTTTCTTTTAATATTGTTTTTTCTAAAGTACATCTAAACGCCATACAGAAATGACTTTCCTGTGGAGCTAACACTATTGAGCTCTTCCGTCAGAAGTAAAACAATTCCAGAAACTGGTTCAGGGTGTGAAAGTGAGTTAAGGTTTTATCCTTACATAACAAAGATTTGTGCAACATTATGGTTTTCATTCTCTTGTCAGCGCAGAAAGCTCCTGCAGTTGAGAACCCCTCCAGTTTCCAATCATTAAATTAGCATTACAAAAAATGCCCATTTCGTCTTTCTTTATGATGCAGAGTTTTCATTGCCATTTATGTGGAGAATCTGGTGAACAAGCGTCTCCGGCAGTTCTTTTGAAGCCTGCAATGAGATGCAATGGAAGTGAGAACTCTGGATATGAACAACTATGAAACTCGCTATCAAAGAAAACTAAAGACTCAGAAATGTCCAGAAATATGACCTGGAAGTGTCTCATGTGCAATATTGGTTCGCAACCCACATCTGCAATTGAGTTTCCATTGGGAGTCTGCAATTTTAACCGTGCAGCTTCATAGGCCTCGATCGAGTTTTTCTTGTCAGGAAGGTGGTCACAAACTTTTAGAAGAGAATTAAGCGAATTCATCTGCAATATAGACGAAAAGAGCTTATCTCAGGCATTAATTTGAAAAGAAGATTTCAAATTGACAACGTCAATTACCAAGTATAATAGCTTTATAAGAGCAAATAAAATTGAACTTTGTATCTGCAGAAACTAAGCTAGGTTCAATAGTAACAATAATCTAACAAACATCGAGAAGTTAGAAACAAAAGGTTATATGGACTTTTAACAGACCAAACAGTCAACTGAATCAGAATCTCTCAAGTTACATTACACCAAAGTCTATCGTAATGCTCAAACTCAAGATTTGATCCAGCAGGTCGAATATAAGAGTTGCTACAGGCTTTAGGAGTCCCTCAATTCTAGGAGTCGATAGTCATACATATGCACACTAAGCAACTATGACCTAAACTACAGATACTTATTGCCAAATTATTTCACCAAGGACTTCAAGAATCAAGGCCACAGACAAGACTTGTTTTATAGGGTTTGGATGAGAAATTGCCTGGTAATTAGATAAAGATAAGGGTTGTTGGACGAAAAGAATGTCTATAATAAGCAAATGGATGATAATATAGGATTTTATTAGTATTTAGCAATAGCCTCGTAGGAAAATACAAGCACCAAAGCTACCAGCCAACAATGGCCCCTCAAGCTTTCAGCTGAGATAATACAAAGAGAAAAGATACCCCCTCTGTACTACCCCATTCCCTTACATAATCTCCTCTCTCTCCTCTAACTAATTCTTGCCTAACTGTTAGCTGACTCATCATTCCCTACCTTGGTGACTTTTTTGGAATATGTTAATATGGGTTTGTGGCCCATGTTTGGTTCCTCCCCCCTCTTTCTCCTAGAGTAAGTCAATATGGGTTTATGACCCATATTACTATCAATTCCGCCTCCTGCGAAATCTGCCTTGTCCTCAAGGCAGAAAGAAGGAAACTGCCGTTGCAGTTGGACGGCAGCTGTCTAGGAAGCTTCTTCAATGAGTTTCCCTTTCCATAGCACAAGCCATTCGACAATCTGCTCTTGATTCTTCTGGACAGTTCGTTCAGCTACGATTGCTTTGGGAGCAATAGGTTCAGTGGAGTCAACCTCTACGCCTGAAGGAAGAGTTGGCTCTGGCACATGGTTCCCTATCATCTTTTTCTGCTGAGAAATGTGAAATACCAGATGAACTCTGGAAGTGTCAGGAAGAGCCAACTTGTAGGCCACAGTCCCAACCTTAGCTATCACTTGAAAGGGTCCACAGAATCGGGCTGAAAGTTTAGGACAGATTTACCTAGCTATTGATGTTTGTCTGTGAGGTCTAAGCTTGACATAGACCCAATCCCCTACCTCCAATTGAACATCTCTGCGTTTAACATCAGCTGCAGATTTCATGACTTGTTGAGCCCTAACAAGATGGAATTTAAGCTGCCTCAATGCCTCATCCCTATCAATCAACACACCATTTACAGCATCAATAAGTGACTCCCCAATGAGGAAGTGAGGAACTTTAGGAGGAGGTCGACCATACACCACCTCAAAAGGGGTTGTGGCAGTTGCGGAGTGAAAAGAGGTGTTATACCAAAATTTGGCCCAAGAGAGCCAATTATGCCACTATTTTGGTTGCTCAGATACAAAACATCGGAGATAGGTTTCAAGGAACCTATTGACCACCTCGGTTTGCCCATCCGTTTTCGGATGATAAGAGGTGCCCATCCGTTTTCGGATGGAGTTTAACCACCTCCTTAACAAAACAATCAGCTACAGCCTTGGCAGTAAAAGGATGTTTGAGAGGGATAAAATGTGCATACTTTGATAATCTGTCCACTACTACCATAATGACCTCAAATCCTTGGCTTTTTGTCAAACCCGTTATAAAATCCATCGAGATGTTTTCCCAAACTGAATTGGGAATAGGAAGAGGTTGAAGTAACCCAGCTGGGGCAAGAGTTTGATACTTGTGTCTTTGGCATACTTCACACTCCTTCACAAACTGCAGAATCTGTTTTTGCATTCCAGCCCAATACAAACAACCAACTATCCGTTTATAGGTTTTAGTAAACCTGGAATGACCTTCTATAGGAGTAGAATGGAATTCTTGCAAGAAATCTAGAATGAGGGAGGAGGTTTGAGGCAAAACTAACCTATTTCCTTTGAACAACAGCTCTCCTGACAAGTGGAACTCTGTTTCGACTGTAGGATGAGCTTGGAGTTTCTGCAGAATTTTCTGACAGCCATGGATCTCTTTGATATTCTTCTTGTAACTTAGCATAATCGACCCAATTAGGTGATGAAACCAGATAGTGAAATTCTAGTTCCACTGGTAAATGCGATAAGGCATCTGTTGCTTTGTTTTCTGGTCCCGGCTTATAGAACACTTCAAATCGGAAGCCCATCAGCTTAGACAACCAATGGTGTTGATCAAGGGTGTTTAACCTCTGTTATAGGAGATGCTTCAATGTTTTGTGGTAATGTCAGAAGATTCCGTTAATCAATCATCTGCCAACTTGCAAATTTAGTTACCTTTTTTGTTAATGTAATTAATGTATTTTATATGCTTTCCTTTTTAGATAGTCAAACCTAAATTAAAGGAGTTGACAAATCTCCTCCTTTGTATATTCCTTATTTAGGTAGGACTCCTTGTGTATATATGTAGATAAACTCTTCTCTAATGATATACAAGTTTTATCACACACAAAATCCTCTACATTGGCATGGTATCAGAGCCCTTTATTTCTACATAGTCATTGTCCAGTTTTTTCCAGCTTCTGGTTTCTCATTCCTAGTTCAGTATTTTTTCAGTTCCTAGTTCTTTAACAGCCCCATGTCTTCAGATAGGGAGTCCTTGATTAATTTTAATGGTAAAAACTACTCAGCCTGGGCATTCCACTTCAAGATATATGTCAAAGGAAGAGACCTATGGGGTCATGTTGATGGCGGCAAACCTACTCCTAAGCAAGGTACGGATGAATATGCTATGTGGGAGGTCAGGGATGCACAAATTATGGCATGGATTCTGGGATCTGTAGAACTCAACATTGTTTTGAATCTTCGACCCTCCAAGACCGCAGCTGAAATGTGGAATTACCTCAAGAAAATCTACAGCTAGCAAAACGCGGCTCGTAGATTCCAACTTGAACATGAATTATCCATGATTCATCAGGATAATCTCTCTATTTCTGATTTTTACTCGAGCTTTATGAATCTTTGGGCTGAATATACTGATATAATCTATACTACCTTACTCGCTGAAGGTCTCACTGCTGTCCAATCTATTCATGAAACTGCTAAAAGGGATCAATTTCTCATGAAATTGAGATCTAAATTTGAGGCACCAGGTCCAATCTTATGAACCGAGATTCGGTTCCCTCCTTGGATGTATGCCTTAATGATCTAATACGAGAGGAGCAATGAATTGTCACTCAAGCAGCCATGGAACAACAAAGATCCACATCAGTTTCAATGGCTTATGCAACCCAAAGGAAGTCAAGAGGTAAGGATCCAAGGGTTGTTCAATGTTTCTGTTGCAAAGGATTTGGTCATTATGCCTCGAATTGTCCCAAAAAATTCCGCAAATATTGTAAACAAGATGGCCATATTATCAAGGAATGCCCAATCCGACCTCCCAAGAAATCTGAAACAGCATTTACTACCTCGGTTAGATCTTCTAATACCGGTGGTTTAGTGGATTCAGCCTCGTCAACACAAAATGTTCCTGCTCCTGCTCAAACTATAACACCTAAGATGGTACAAATGATTATCTCTGCAATGTCCAGCCTAGGACTCTCCGGTAAACCCTTATCTACTTCATCCACTTGGTTTTGTGATTCTGGGGCATCCAATCATATGACAAATAATGCTCAAATCCTAACCAATGTAAAGAAATATTATGGAAATCTTGAAATTCATACTGCAGATGGAAATTTATTACCCATTATAGCCACTGGTGATATTTCTCCTTTAACTGATGTTTTTGTCTCTCCAAATCTTGCCACTAACCTTGTTTCAGTTGGCCAGTTGGTTGACAATAACTGTGTAGTAGAATTTTCAAAATCTGGTTGTGTTATGCAGGATCAACAGTTGGGGAAGATGATTACAAAGGGGCCTAAAGTAGGATTTGTTTTTCCACTCCAATTTCCTTTGTCACCATGTTTTTCGTTTCCTTTTGTCACTTGCAATCTCGCTCAAGTTGATTATCGAGCTTGGCATAAACGCCTTGGACATCCAAACTCTAGTATACTTCATAATTTGCTAAATTCTGGTTTACTTGGGAATAAAAAGCATTTTTCCATTGATGATGTTCAATTTGATTGTGATTCTTGTAAGCTTGGTAAGAGTAGAACTTTGCCATTTCCAACTCACATGCCTAATCCTGTCCAACCTTTCGAAATGATACATAGTGATGTGTGGGGTATGGCACCAATTATATCTCATGCTAATTACAAGTACTTTGTCACATTCATTGACGACTATAGTCGTTTCACTTGGATTTATTTCTTGCATTCTAAAGATGAAGTGTTCTATGCATTTAAATTTTTCATGCGTATGTCCAAACCCAATTTTCAGCCAAAATTAAAATCTTACGTTCAGATAATGAGGGTGAATATATGTCTCATTTGTTCCAAGATTTTCTGCAGGCTAATGGAATAATATCTCAAAGATCCTGCCCTCAAATCCCACAACAAAATGGGGTGGCCAAAAGAAAAAATGGTCACCTCCTTGATGTTGTTCGAGCCCTTTTAATAGAATCTTCAGTGCATCCTCGATTTGGGTGTGAGGCTGTCTCCACAGATGTTTATCTCATTAACAGGTTACCTTCTCCTTCATTAAATCATCTATCTCCTTTCTACAGGTTATTTGGTCATTTTCCTAATTATTCTAATCTTCGTACCTTTGGTTGTGTATGTTATGTACATCTTCCTGCGCAAGAACGCACAAAATTCACAACCCAATCTGTTAAATATGCCTTTCTAGGATATTCCGTGCATCACAAAGGGTTTCTTTGTTATGATCCTAATCTATGTCGTGTTCACATTTCTAGAAATGTAATTTTTCTAGAAAATCAGTATTTCTTTTCCGATCATCAAGACTCTCTTTCTCCTTCATTCT
>JAOTAX010000007.1:24397177-24417515 GCA_025629825.1 Erythroxylum guanchezii
ATGCCACAGGATACTTGGAGCCGCCACATTGCATTTTGGTTTGTCGGGAATGTCATTTGGTGGCCATTGATAAAGGTGACCTCTACTTTGCCCTTGGACCAGCGGCGCCCCCGTCGTCAAGTCTTTCACAAGATAAGAAAACGAAAAAAATTCAATAGAAGTCTTATTATCTCGGCAAAATTGGGAAACAGAAACAAGATTGTAAGCAATTGATGGCGAGCATAAGGCATTATTTAGGCTGAAATTACGATTGGAGAGGGTTAATTGTTTGTTACCAGTGTGGGTAATGGGGATAGTGTGGCCATTACCCATAGTGATCTCTTCCGGACCATTGTAGTCGTGAACGGTTGTTAAGGACTGAGCATCGGAGACCATGTGATGGGTCGCTCCAGTGTCGATTATCCATGGGTCATGCTGATGAGACCTGTAGCCAGCAAAATTTGCGCGGGCACGCATGTTATCATGAGACGCTGTGCGGCAAACCCGAGCCGTGTGACCAGGCCTTTCACACAGTTGACAACGAACAGCAGCATCAGAATCAGAGTGGGATGCCTGATTGTTCCTTCTCGGCCGATTGGTTTGAGACTGCCAATTATGATTGTTTGGAGTAGCATTTTGTTGCCGACGATAGTTGGAGTTAGCAGCACCTTGTCGATTGGAATAGGAGGGATGCTTTTGAGCCACGGCAGCAGTAATAGGAGCGGGTTGTGGTGTGCGAGCTTCTTCATGTTTGAGGAACAGTTCATGATCAACCAATTTCTCATAGAGTTCTTCATAAGTGACTGCAGTGTCACGAGATCGGATGGCAGCCAATATTTCACGGAATTCAGATCCGAGGCCACTAAGGATCTTGACAATCAGTTCTTCATTGGTGATTGGAGCACCGGCTGATGCAAGTTCATCGGCGATAGAGCGGATTTCACGGAGGTAGGTAGCTACAGCTTGATTGTCTTTGGTTAAGCGAGCAAGTTGATCTCGCAGGCTGAAAATACGAGTTTGCGATTTATTGGCAAAAGCGGTGTGAAGGGTGGACCAGGCAGTGTGGGCAGAGGAAGCGTTGGCAACGGTAGAGGTCATGGCCATTCATGAGCATGGAAATTTGCGCTTTCCATGTCACAAAATTCTGAGAGCCGGTTAGTTTGATTGGTAATTGGGTTGCCAGATTGAACTGCACGATGGCAGTGGCAGAGGTGCTGTCGGAATTGAGGACGGTGGTATTGGGGGCCATCGGAAAACAGGAAGGGATTGGGTTGGGAAAAAGAAACTCATATGAGATGGCTAGGCTCTGATACCATAAAAGAGATTAAAGCTATTTTTCCATTAAGAGAATCATGAGTATTTAAACTCATTTGAAGATTACAACAAACATTAATTTGAATTCAAACTCCCAGAGATCACGGGAGAAAATTCAACAATTACTCCTAGTGATAAGAGATATTTACAACAGCTAAATATTTACAATTAACATAGTTTGACTAAGTAAAAAATCGAGCTATTAATCAGGTGCTTGTGAGTGCATTGTTACCCAGTTGGACCGTATGGTCCAATAGTTTCGTCTCTACTGCTATCATACGAGCATCCATTGCTTCCCACTTCTGTGACGCCATTCTCGTTTGCAAACACTGGGCCTCTCAATGAAAGCACCAATGATAAGCAAATGGATGATAATATAGGATTTTATTAGTATTTAGCAATAGCCTCATAGGAAACTACAAGCACCAAAGCTACCAGCCAACAATGGCCCCTCAAGCTTTCCGCTGAGACAATACAAAGAGAAAAGATACCCCCTTTGTACTACCCCATTCCCTTACATATTCTACTCTCTCTCCTCTAACTAATTCTTGCCTAACCGTTAGCTGACTCATCATTCCTTGCCTTAGTGATTCTTCTGGAATATGTTAACATGGGTTTGTGGCCCATGTCCGGTTCCTTCCCCCTCTTTCTCCTAGAGTAAGTCAATATGGGTTTATGACCTACATTGCTATCAGTCTA
This sequence comes from Erythroxylum guanchezii, assembly GCA_025629825.1. Classification (NCBI taxonomy): domain Eukaryota; kingdom Viridiplantae; phylum Streptophyta; class Magnoliopsida; order Malpighiales; family Erythroxylaceae; genus Erythroxylum; species Erythroxylum guanchezii. The sequence goes on from JAOTAX010000007.1 coordinate 24,399,170, forward strand.
CATTCTTCTTAACTATTTATGAAATCCGAGCAGTTAAACCAGAAATCATTTTCACTTTCATGATGCTTTAAACTCAACTGGTAAAACAGAACGAAGAAGCTAACAACAACCACACCAAATGTAGATGACAAGAATTTCCAACTTTTACTTTTTGTCTATTTTCATGCCATTCTGCATCGGAGGCTTCTATGGTATGCAGAAGAATTTGTGAGTCGATCCTTGTGAATAGGTCATTCTAGAAATTTCCACAATCTCCAACAAAAACAATTCCAAATGTACAAAATTTAACCACAAGAAAATGGACTTCAATTCAATTGTAGTAAGAAGTGGTAAAAGCTTACCAACCTTCATGTACGGGCAGGATGCACAGCCACCATGAATAGAACGTTCGTCCCCACTCGCTACTCCAAGTATAACAGGTAATATTACATCGCCTACTTCAGTGGATTTTAGATTCATGGATGAACTTAATGATGGTTTTGTTATCGAGTCTGATGAGACAAGAAAGACAATTTTAACAGTAACTTTGGCTCCATCGGTAGATTTTGGAGAACATAATAAACTCCGTAATGCTGCGACTATTGAAGTGACCATCCCTGATTCGGTCCCTAACACAAACTTGAGATGACATTGACATTTCTGTCCACAGCCTCTTGCACTCTCTTCTTTATGAAATCTAATATATTTTGGGTGGAACCAACTATCCCCATTCCTCTTCTCTTGGCATCCATGGCCAAGAAAAACATTTCTCCAGGGACCTCAAGATGAGCAGTTAAGAGAGTCACAATACATTTCTTGTATCTTCTCAACAACTTCATGTCCAAAAAGGTGATGAACAATGCATGTTCCATCCTGATCAAAAAATGTCACACCATCAGAAAATTCTTAAAACAATAGAATAACAATAAATTAATAAATAAATGCTACAACAAATGAAGGCAGAAATTTGCAATTGGAAGCAATCATGAATGATTCTTGTTTCGATAGATGCATGCTTATTTCCATTGCAGTATTGAGAAAACCTTAGCAATATCCTCATTTCCAAATTATTAGAAAATTGACTATTACAAATCAATTGAAAATTGACTGCAATGTGGCCAAAATACTTGGCCTACATGCACAAAAGACTCGTCCAAATGTTGCAAGCTAAAGTATCTCAAAGAAGAAATGAGATGCAGCAGTCAATTTGCAGGACAAATAACATTCCAATTTCATCAATTAACAGCCTCCGTGATAACTGCAATGTTTGACGTCACTTAACATACTTCACATATAACTTTTTGGATAATTTATGATCAATAATGCATAATACACTAGAAACATTAAGAAATGGACTGAGAGTAAATAGAAAGATCACCTGATAGTAACGCAAGCGAGGCAGCAAAGATTTAATTGAATCTATATTATGCGCTGGATGCACCTCAGCAATTTCTTCATCAGTCATCGTAGTCATTTGCTGAAACAACTTGGCAATATTGGCACCCATGTATGAGTCAGGCCCATACCATACATTCAAGTCTGGAATTTGAGCAAAAGCCTGTTGACAGAGGGGACAGAGAAAAAACCAGAGAACTATCAAATATAAGACAATCCAACCAGAGATTACTTACAAAGCTCATGATGCTTACATAAGCATTCACAAATGCAGAAGGTAAAAGATATAAACTACTAACCTGTAGGATAGTTTGAACAACATTAGAAGAAGTACAGGTGATTGTTGGCACAAGCTCATGCGCACAAGCTTTTGTCTCAATGGATGTATTTATGTATACAACATGCAAAGAAGGAGGGAATGCGGATGCTGTCTTGAGATAATTCATATAAGCAGGACTAGATGCAGCATCAGCCAAAGAGCAGCCAATGCGATCACTTGACATCCTGTAAACAACAACCTGCATTTGAGCCTTAGGATCGTGAGTTGCTTCTTTAATATTCAGCACAAACACAAGGCAACACTTTTTAGCTAACCCGTGAGAAGGAAAAAAGGTCGCAACAAAAATGAGATGAAAAATTGAATATGTAAAAGAAAGGATCTGCCTTTTAGGAACTAATTGAGAGAAAAAGAAAAACACGAACTAGTAAGCCATGCATCAAACTTTCAAGTTCTCCCATTTTTCTGATGTTGCTATAGCAAATCGTTCTCCGACTACATTATTAGTAAACATGAGAAAAGCTACAACTTTAAGGTACAAAAGTAAGAGAGAACAAACCTCTTGAAAGCCAGCTTGATCAAAAATTGCACGGACATTTTCTGACATAAAATCTACTCCCAAAACAGTGATAAATTTGCATCCAGCTTTTGCCATCTTAACCGCACTATCTGCCATGACCAGAGAATCAGATATGTGGATGTGAGGCCAATGCTTCCGTGCAGCAGTTAGTACACCTTGAACCTCAGGATCCATATAAAAGTGGGCAACCATTCCTATTTTCTTTTCCTTCAACTTACTGCCAAGCTCTTGAACCTTGACCTCGTCCGGGAACAAATATCTTGCCTAATAATAAACTAAATCCAAACTCAGTATTTTAAGAAGGACAGACTACTCACGTAAAATAAAATAAACATAATCTAATAAAATACTAGAGAAAACATAGAAAGAGTTAAACACAAGAACTTGATAAGAACCTGAGCTTCAGCGTATAGCTACCCTTGGCTTCAATTCCCTCGGAAGTGACAGTTAACGATGGAAATGGGTCCAAGGGCAATTTCCCGTCTCTCCCAGCCACAAACTTCTTGGTTCTTTTCTGCATACTCACCAACACATTATGCCACGTGTTCACTCTCGACTGTCCGCCGCTGGGAAGGCCCACGTTAAGAGCCGCCAAATCCTCCGTCTTGACTCTCAACACCTCCTCCGGCGCCGCCCTATCGAGAAACCTCATCAAGCACGAGCAGAACCCGCGTGTGATCTTCGAGTGGCTATCAGCCGAAAACCTCATCTTTCCATGTTGGTCCAACCGAGCGTCGAGCCAAACCTGGGCGGTGCAGCCCATAACCCGGTTGGAATCGACCCGAGAAGACTTCGGGAATGGAGGAAGAAAATTTGCGTATTGAAGGAGTCGTTTCACGCGGTCGATTGGTAGAGAAATAGACTGAAACTCGGTGATCAACTGGTTCAGCTTGCCGGGCACAAGCTCGTTAGTCTGTGATGGAGAGAACCTGACGGCTGAGCATGAAAATGGAGATAGGTACGAGTTCGAAATGGGTTTTGAATCAGGTGGAGGGAAGTGCATACATTTGATGGATTTGAATGAGAAAGATGCGAAAGATCGGATCTTTTTACAGGGAAAAAGCGTGGATTTAGGAACATTAGAATTAAGGTAGGGCCGGAGAGTGAAACCTGAACTACACGAACAAGAAGAGAAGCTTTCACGGAGACAGTTGCAGAGGAGTCCATCGCAAAGAAAGAGAGATTGTGTGTGTGGGGTTAAGAAATGGTCTTAAAGTGCGTGTCTTTGAGTGGCGTGGTGCTGTGGGAAGGGAAATGGTGTGAATGGATATGGAAAGCAGGGGAAAACGGAGCCTTTCATTAACAGGAAGCTAGAAAACAGAGAAAGTACCAGCCGAGCCAACCACCAAAACGAACAACAGTTGTTGAGCAACAGCAAGTCCGCCATCATTCAGTTCCTGCCACTTTTGTCTCCGTAACATCCCATGAACTTTGAGAAGCTTCCACTTTCCTTATCAAAGTACGCCAATGCTGAACGCATTTCTTTGATTTTGGTTCTTATTTCAGGGTCAGTGTATTTTGCCTTGCGTCACGTGGCCTCATCCATGCTCGGTTTCGACCAGAAATAAAAGTTCGGCTGCCCAAATTCGGCTGACTTTTTAAGTTTGATCAATTTAAGTCTTAAATTTGTAATTTGCTTAATCAAGGGTTTAAATTTTTACGTTCAATTTAAGAATTTCTTTAGACAAAAATTAAGAAGTATCATTTACGCTCATTTCTATATATAAAAAGTCTATTTAGAGAGGCCAAAGTAGATTTTAAAAGTCACCTAGATTTTAGAAAAAAAAATTAAAATTTTTCTTACTAAAAATAGTAATTAAAATTTTTCTTACTAAACTTGCTAGACCCTCATTCGTCATCAAACCTTTCTATCTTAACCCAAACTGTGCAGACCCTTTCAGGTTTTGCTCGCGGCAATGGAGGGCATGGGCAGTACAGAGGGCATCAATCCAAGAAATTCGAAAACTACAAAAATGTAGCAACAATTCTTATCTCAACAGCTATTCAGTAACAATATACTTTACGACTTTTTAAAGTGATGAAAAAAAGCAGCATAAACTACACAACTCCGAAACACCAAAAACAACAAAGAAAGCACTTTTTAAATATTGTTTCTTCAAAACTTATAAAAGCTTTTTACATACTCTGAGCAAAAATGACTCTGCACATCTCCATCATAGTTCTTGCATGCCCAAACAGAGCCTTCTTCACTCTTGAGAGCATAAGCCACTATATCATTAATGAGTCAATGTTCATACCTTCCAGTTAAATCATACAAATGAATGATAAATACATACACATTAGTATAAGCAATCATTTTGCATCAAGTAAATAAGAGACATACCATATCTCAGCAGCCTCAAATTTTGATTTTCAGTTGGCTTCATAAACTTCAGTATAAATTTAAACTTCAAAAAAAAATAAAAGAAAGCAGTTGAAGACCTATATGATTCTAACGATGAAAATGGAGTTGGTATAAAAGTTAATTGCTCCGCTATGTGATGTAGTATTGAACTGTCCACAGAGATAACACCTCTCCTTGGCTTTTGTTTTTGGAATCCTTTAAGCACTTCTTTTGACTTGGATGTTTGAAACAAATTCTCTAAATGTTGTTGTTGCCTTTTTTTTCTTTCCCATTTCTGTTTCATTTCTAGTAGCAAGTGGTACTTCTTACTATCAATATATTTCTTCTCTTTCTTCAATTCCTTTTTGTTCAAACACATTTTTATGAAAAACTAAAAGTGAAGGGTTTTGTGCAGATACAACTCATCTTAAACTACCTTTAGATCTTTTAGATTGTAGCTTCTAATTTTAAGATTTTGGTTGTTATATGTTAAAATACATGGAAAAGAGGATTAAGAATCCGTGCATTGTCTGTTCAAGTTCATAACCAACAACTTCGGGAAGATGGTGATTCTCAGAGATCCCAGATGATTGATCTTTAAATGACCTTTTAATTATAATAGATTAAGTTGTTGTGTGAGGCCAACTTAATTGATTTTATATATTTACTAACACACCCCCTCAAGTGAAAACCCTTTGGGCAACACTTGGTCATAAAGGCTCTGATACCATGTTAAGTGACTGTTTTACCACAATAGCTTAAGCTATTGTATGAGGCCAACTTAATTGATTTTATATATTCACTAACAAGATTTACGCAGGGTTTTAATCACAAAACGCTCATCTGTTGTCAAAATAATCAGATGACTGAATTTTCCTAGTGAAGAGACTTCCCTTATTATGTCTTCCGCACAAATTGCCAACATATACCCAATATGATCAATGTTTCCAAGCTCTCGTAAGCGTCTAGAACAAAACAACATTTACATATCTATTAGCTCAAATTTTTCTTCTAGAATTTAGGTATTTAGTAGATTACCCTTTTCCAGGGAACAGGTTAATAAGGTTTCACCATTGATGCAACACAATATATATCACCCATTCATACAATTATTAACTGAAAATCATAAGAGAAAAAGGGACGTAAAAGCACCTGAAAGAATATGTGCAAAATCCTGTTTACAATATCGTATCTTGTTAATCTGAGCATCTCTGAACTCAAAGGCTGGAATCTCCTTATCAAGAACGACCATTTCCTGCCCTGAGAAATTCCGACCATACTTCATTTATCAAACTTACGTATGAAAAAAGTTGCTTACTTATTAAAAATATTGACAAAAAAGTACCTTGTAAAAAATTAGATACTTGTTAAAAAAATCTATGTTAATCTTACAAATTAACAGAGAGAAAGTTCCTCGGAGAATCACATCTTTATTGGGAATTCATGGAAATAGTTGAATACATTGGTTGGGAAAGGGAAGGCAGATTGTCGGTAGAGTAATGGATTTGGTCCGTTACAAATTGAATAAACCATCACGCTTTTCGCGCCAGATTTAGTTATGCTCTTATATTGTTCCACTACCTATTTCAAGGTTCGTTCTCTCTTTTAAGACCCAAGCCTCCAATGCCAACAACATTTTATTGTCCAGTAGTGCGAGCAAAGATCATTTTTTTTACTTTTTGTAAGAGTATTAACAATTTTTTCGAAATTAGTACTTGCATCTTAGATTTTATTCTTTACCTGCTTGAAAGAATAATAATCACTTTAGCTTTTGATTCTTTTAATATAAAGGTAACTATTAGACAAATGTGTATTAATAATTTTCATATTATTAGGTGCATCACTAGACACTTAAAGTGCATGAGTATTATATACTTATCGAATAAAGAAGCACCACAAGTTTTCAGACGTGCTTCTTAATTGCAGAACTATATCCATTCATGAGATCATTATGCCTTGACGATAACCTGACACCTCCATACTTGCGAGACCTTTTAATTACAGGAAGCACCTTGGAAAGTAGATCAAGTACTAGAATATACCCACTTCCGGCAGCATTAGGGGAGGTTGGTAGAGCTAAGAAAATATTTGTTTTACGAACTCCTGATGTCCATTGCTTCCAAGCAGTTATAAGATTTTTACATTCCCATTACTGTATTGGCAAGGAGCGTTTGTTGTAAAATTGGACCCAAATGTAATCAAATAAACCTGTGGCCAACATTTTTCCTACCCAAGCATCAGGATATGGGCACTGAGGAGCTACTGTCAGGTACACTTTCCTGCCTCTTTTGCTGTATTTTGATAAGAAGCTGGCGAGATCGTCCCAATAAAATGGTGTGCCTCCTTCAATGTCCAAGTCCACCCTATTAAAAAAACAGTATTGCCAAATGGTTGAGACTTGGAGTGCCCCACCTAAGAAGTTGTTCCAGATATAAGTTACAACTGAAGTCTCAAGACTGGAAACAAAAACCAAAACTTTATTTGATATATATCACAAAACAAATTAAGATGATGCAACTATAACCCAGAAAAATAGTAATCACCCTCAGTTCGATCTCCCATATTATTATCAAATAACTATTTACATCAGATTATATAAAAATAACTCAATTTTTAAAAGCAAAAGATGAGAATAATGATTTTCCCCCTTTTCGTCAAATAATAGGACAACCCAAAATAAAAATAAAAAGGAAGAGCCCCTTATGACAGGACAGGACCCACCAGCCATCTTTGTTGAGAAAGAAGTTGAAATTTTTTTTAGGGTTTCTGTATTTTTTGTTTTATGAAAATCCACGCATGTTTTTTACGTGGCATTTAAAAACCAACTGACTTGTCTATAATGGCGCCTGTATGATACTTCCTAATTTCTGTCCAAAAAAGCCTTAAATTGAGCAGACTTGTGAAAATTTAAACCTTCGTTGAGCAAGTTACAAGTTTAAGTCCTGAACTAATCAAACTAAAAAACGTTAGGCGCCAATTTGGGCTTTTAGCCATAAAAGTTCCATAAAGTTGAGTCTCTTCTAATTAATTTAACTTTCGATAAAAATAAAAGTGACAAGATATGAATGTTTTTCAGACAAAATAAATATTATTTAAATAAATTTAATTTAATATAATAACTTATTATAATTATTTTAAATTATTAATTTAGATCTAATTCAATAGTTTAATTATATTTTGTTATTGTTTTTAATGAAAGCATAGGGTGTATGTTATCATTTTTTAATTTAGCAAAAAATAATTTGTTTCCTTCTTATTTTTTATTTTGGTTTTGATTTTTTCTAATTTTTATAACTTATGAAAGCCATAAAGTTTGTTTTTTATTTTATATTGTTATTTTTTTAGATCATGAATACTTAAATATATATTATGTAATTATTCAATATTATTTATAAATAAGGATTCTTAATTTTAATTTTTATAATTACTTAAATTTTATTTTTTGGAAAATAAAATATCTTTAAATGCATAAAATTTAATTTCAAATTAGTTTTAATAATTAAAATATATTAATAAATGAAAATTTATTTATAAATAACTTTACTTATTAAATTAATAAAGTGAAATAAATTTTACTGATATTTATTAATAAATATTTATTTACTTAATTAATTCATACAATTAATTTATTTTTAAATTTTATCTTATGTTTAATTATTATAAGTAATGAAATATAACTATATTCACATTAACAATAAAAAAATCTTAATAAAAGATGAGAAAATAAAAATAACAATAGAAAAACATGAATGAAACAAATGACTTTTAAGAGAATTAGTTGTTCTTGAAAATTTTGAAGTATTAATGGGTTTTTTTGAAAATTTTAAAGAATATAATTTCTTAAAATATCTTAAAGGTAAAATAAGACATAGATCTCCCTTGTAGTTTAAATTTTTTTGAAAAAACCCTCTAGTCTTTAAATTTCTCAAAAAAACTCCTTGTTTTCAACTAAAAAAATCCTTCTTGTAGACTATGGTTAGAAATAACGATGCAACACACGTACGTAGACTAATTAAATATCACTAATATGATGACTCAACTCGGCTTTTAAATCCAACCTGAATGAATTAAATAAGACTTAAATTAATACTTGAAGATAATTATAATAAATTATTAGCTTGAGTTGGGTTTAATTAGTTCAATTCGAGTTTAAGAGTTGAGTTGAATTGTAATATAAATAGTATTTGATTAGTCTATTCTAATATCCTTACTGCACGTATTTCATCATTATTTTTTAATGGGATAATTACAAAAAAAAACTTAAACTTTCGCTAAATTTTTAATTATAGCCTAAACTTTAAAAAATAGCAATAAGATGCCCAAACTTTCAATCTTTTTTCAATTCTGACCTAAACTTCAAAAGTAGCAATAAAATGCTCAAACTTTCAATTTTTTTCAATTCTAGCCCGACATTATCTGTTGTTCTCTTGATGCCCTCAATCTTTTATTTTCTGTTTGTTTTTTTAACACCCCAAACTACTATTGCATTATAGCGTACTGGACCAGTAAGCTCTTCATTTTTAGTTCATTACCCTAATGCCTTTGGTATGAGGGTGTTGAGGCTGCGTAATCTAAAAATCGAAGGGTGAGAGTGTCGAGAAAACAAATTGAAAATGAAGGGAAAAACTAAAATCAAAACGTAAGGTCGTCGGGGCCGCATAATCTAATTTATGTCATTTTTAAACAACGATGTCATTTTAATTATGTCGTGATATTGTCGCCTACAACCAAATTAAAAAGAAATCACTTCCGTTAATACAAATTAATGTAGTAGTGGTAAGTGGATATCGTTCCCCCGAGAAATTTTTATGATAATGAAATTAAAAATTTAGACAGAACAAGTAATGAAAATAAAGGGGGGATTTTGAGTCACAACAATCTAAGAAAATTATGAGAAAAATCACAAATCAAGAGCAATAGCTGAATCCAAAAAATCAATGGGAAAATACCTTGGTTTCGGATCACCGATGTTATCATGCTATTATGAATCCTCGATATAAAATTGCAATCATTAACAAACATTCATTAGGAAAGTTTTCTCTTAAGAGTAATGACTAGAAACATGTATCTTAGCATCCTTATTAAATAATAACCTAGATACGATCGTAGGTGTAATTGAATAATAGCATTACGAATCAAGAGCCAATGAGCAAGCGAAATACATGTACGACATGTAATCAATCAAGAGAATATCTTCTTAGAATTTTTGACTCTAACGTAGAGAAGTTAATCCTAATTGCTACTTGTGATTATCGAAACTGAACGTCATATTTAGTTAATCTAGTGATTGAACCAATTAATCTCTAGTTGCGCACCTAGAAACCAACGAATTCAATTAGAAAGAGTAGATTTGAAGATATCCAATGTTTATTGACAACGTAAACTCTATTCGAAACACCTTACCATAATAACAGATAACATGGATCCCCTCAACCAAGACAAAAGATTTAGCTACTCATAATCGAATTGAAAACAAAGAAATAACAAGGTAATAAGTCTCCATCCCTGGTTCTTTAATGAAAAATACAAAAACACCAATTGAAAGTATGCAGAAAACGTAAAAAGACTGAAAAGAAAACAGCAGAAACGAAAACCTATCCTAAACCTAGGCTAAAGCTTTTCGTGAACCACCATCCTTTCTCTTTTATGCTTGTTTTTCCCCTTATCTTTCTTTGATTCTCTTCAGATAATGTATCCTCTAATTTTAGGTGGTCAATCCCCTAAAAAGATAGTAATATAATCTTCAAAGATTGTGAGAATCTCGAATTTGACTTTTAAAAATTACTCTGCAGATTTATTCCATCCTTAGGCGTGCCCACGCTTAGTCACATAATTGCTGGAAAACTTGGAATTTCGGATTTTCTTCATTCTTTTGCATCTTTTTGATTCAATTCTGCCTTTAAGGTGTTGAAAATCATCTGTAAATAATTATAAGATAATTCCATTAATTTCGGATAATTATTTCAACACATTAAAGATAATTAGGTACAAAATAAGTGTAAATTAATGACTTAACATTATGTGATTAAATGACGTCGTTTCATTAATCTTCATTTATTGCGTTAATTTTGGCTGATATGTATTAATAGTTAAAGTTTATGAAACACGTAGTAAGTCAAGTCAACAAACTTAATGAAAACACTAATAGCGGGCTAGAATTGAAAAAAATTGAAACTTTAAGCATTTTATTGCTACTTTTTGAAGTTTGGGCTAGAATTGAAAAAAATGAAAGTTTGAGCATTTAATTGCTACTTTTTGAAATTCGGGTTATAATTGAAAATTGACGAAAGTTTGGGATTTTTTTATAATTAACCCTTTTTTAATTGAGCCCAAAAGGAAGGGTTTTTCTAAAAAACTGAAAAAATTAGAATGAGTTTTTTCAAGAATTTTAAAAATTAGTTATTTTTTCTAAGATTTTTTTAACTACATTTGAGATTTATGTCTTTTTATCCTAATTTAAATCACAAGAGATATCTGTTTCATTTATCCTAATTTAAGTCACAAGCAATGTTGCGAATATCGTACCGGACTTGGTACCAAATTGAGTTTTGGTACAGTACTATACCCGTACCCGTTAATACCAGATACCGTTTCAGGTAATTTTTTAAATTTATGAAATAGTCCCTGAATTGTTTTAGAAATTGCAAAATAGTTCATTATCATATTGTACAATTATACTGCATACTTTATAAGTTTACATCAACCATGTTTCCAAAAATCATAATAATAAATAATAACTACAATTAATATGAAATAATAATAATTTTCAAATATTTTACATATAAATAATAATCACAATTAATGTGAAAAAAGACAATTATCATCATACAAATATAAAATTAAGAATAATACAAAGTATTTAAAATATTACAATTTCATCATATAATAAATAATAATTACATCAAAATTTTAAAACATCCAATAAAAATAATAATAAATATCCTTAACTTTCAAACTATTAAAATTTACCACAAGAGTTCGTGATAAGAAACCAACTAAGTAAAAGTGAAACCTGTAATAAAAACATTTACAAGTACATTATATATATAGAATTTAACATATATATCAAATACAAATAAAATTAAAAGAAGAGGAAAAACAAAAACTTAGAACTTCATTCAATCATCTACGGGAGGATATCCGTATAGCTACACTGACCTCAGTTATCATTTGGTACAAAATCTTCATCATTAAGAGAAACCTCATCATTATTATCATTCAAATTCAAAGCACTAAATGACATGTCAATGCTTTCCCAACCAAGATTATCTTTTAAGTCATTCACATCTATCAAATCTAGTTCTTCAGAAACCCAATCAACAAGAAGATCGATATTATCAATAGATATTGGATCTGTTGAACTACTTTTGCGACTTCTAGTAAATAATAAAATTTAATTATTAGAGAATTATATCGAAATTAATAATGATAATAACATACCTTTCCTGAAGCTTTAAATTATAACAAATGAATACCAAGTCATTTAATTTCTTGTGCTCCAATATATTCTTTTTCTTGGAATTGATGAATTCAAATGTGCTCCAGTTCCATTACAGCCCGTTGCACTCACACATTGATTTAGAAACTAAACTGCAAACCTTTGCAATTCTGGAATACTACTTCCGAATTGATCCCACCAAGAAACTGTAAATCATAAGATAACAAAAGTAGTGTTATAAACAAAATAAAGTGATAATTAATTTCCAATAGATAAGAAAAAAGAAACAACTAATACATGGAGAAAGTTTTGTTCTTTGTCGAACAGCAATCGACAATCCAAAATCCTAGAAGACAGCTTATAAAGATCTTGTATCATTTCATGCCCAACAATTGTTGTAATAGTGAATAACATTCCTCTACTGACTTCAACTTTCTTTGTAAAATCCTGACTGAAATATAAACTAGGATTAAAAAATGCCCCAGCTGCAAACAAAGGAGAAGAAAGTTATCTTTCCCATCTCTCATTGATGATTGAAAGATACGATGTATACAAAGAAGGCATATGTTTTAGATTGGTCTTGATTGCTTCCTTTGCTCTTTTCATGGCATCCAAAAAATAACCCATTGTTGGCTTTTCTTCACTATCAACCAATCGAAGCACTTTCAGCAAAGGCTCACAAACTCGGATAACAAATTGACATTGAGACCAAAATTCTCTATTTTCCAGTATAATTCTAGAAACCTCTAATCCAACATTAGACCTAGCATGCTGAGATGTAATCCACTTATCACTTGTAAACATTTGTCTTAACTATTTCTTCATCGAAACAAAAGACTGAAGTGATAAGAGATTTGTTGCAAATCTTGTCACACTACGACGACATAAATTCCTACTATCGGTAAATTCCTTTCTCATCAAATTCAAAACTCATGCACAATTATAGATAAACTGGGTCACCTTTTTTGCTTTCTACATAGTCTCATCGATAACAGAAAAATAACTAGGATCCGCTATATTCTCCGGCATTAGGTCAATACAATATCCAGCATAAAGAATTAAAAAAAGAATTATACATATTAAGTAACCTCTTTCCTGTCGCTTTATAAGCAGGATCATTGTTAGTAATAAACTAAATAATGTTTTCTGGCCCTACTTCATTCACAACTTCATCGAATATCACAAACATAGTCTCAGTATTCCTAATAAGGCCACATGCATCAATAGATTTTAAAAACATAGAGTCATTTGTAGAATAAACTAAAAAATTAATAATAAGCTCTTGTCTCCTATTTGTCCAACCATCATACATGATTGAATATCTATAAGTAGCCCAATTCGCTCTTCTTTATGCCAAATAACTTCTAATTTCATAAACAGAACAACTCAAAAGTTTACTTCTTAAGTCATCAATCAAAGGAGCTTTGTATCCTAGACCGTAAGAGGCTATTGCATCCACTATAGGTTGATAATAGTAACAACCTATGAAGCATTGAATGATGAACTTGTATCATACCACTATCTAGCTACTGTCATATCGATATTATGAGCCACTTCTCTTAATTGCATTACTCTACAAATTAAAGGTTGGGCTCTAGGAGTTGTTTGTAGTGCAAAAAAATTAGTCACCTTGCCTTCTTCTTTTCCTAGCATCAGGTGTAAGTGTAACATTATCTTCTTGCTGGGCTTGGGATGGAACACTACTACTACCCACTACCACCTTCAACATTTCCACAATCATTACAAAAACTAGCAAATGAAGTTCTACTACCAATTTTAAAATTCAACTTTTATTTTCTATCTTTCTCATGCTGATATTCTTCAAGCAAAGTTTTCATCTGCCACTTCACATTATGACTTACTTTTTTACATAGTTCCACATCTCTTTTAACCCCAGTTAAATGCTTCTTTAATCAGGTTATTTTTCTACCTTTCAAATGCTTATTACAAAACAAGCAAATAGAATGGTTCCTCATACTAGGAACCAATACAACATGAGCCCAAGCTAGATCACTGTATCTTCCTAAAGTATTTTGATTATGAGTACTTGAACTGCCTTCCATTTATCTGTAAAAATAAATGAATGCATATATCAAAATAAAGAACATATAATTTCATTACACAAATACACATGTCCATCTTATATAATATAACTCATACATCATACACAATTCAATTTCATCGAACATAATTCATCATAAGTCAAAAATTAACAATTCAATCATTCAACAAACATAATTACATAATTACATATATAAATAATTTCCATTTCCAACAATCACAAAACATACATAAACAATTTCTAACATTTTCCAACAATTTCAATTCAACCATTACAAAACATACATAAACAATTTCCATTTCCAACATTTTCCATTCCCAATAATTTTCAATGATTCCATTTCTAACAATTTTGAACAATTTCAATTCAAAGTTTTAAACATTACAAAACATACATAAACAATTTCCATTTCCAAATTTCCAACAATTTCAATTTCTAACAACCAACAATTTCATTTCCAATGACTAACAATTTCAACCATCACAAATTCACAATTCACAAATAATGAAATATACATAAACAATTTCAATTTTCAACAATTTCTAACAATTTCCAACAATTTCATTTATAACATTTTCCAACAATTTCAATTCAACTATTACAAAACATACATAAACAATTTCCATTTCCAACATTTTCCATTCCCAATAATTTTCAACAATTTAGATCAATTTCTATTCAAAATTTCAAACATCACAAAACATATATAAACAATTTTCATTTCCAAATTTCCAACAATTTCATTTCTAACAACCAGCAATTTCATTTCCAACAACCAACAATTTCAATCATCACAAATTCACAATTCACAAAATAATGAAATATAAATTAATAATTTCAAATTTCAACAATTTCTAACAATTTTCATTTCTTAATTTCAAGAGTTTCCAACAATTTCATTTTATAACATTTTCCAACAATTTCAATTCAACCATTACAAAACATACATAAACAATTTCCATTTTCAACATTTTCCATTCCCAATAATTTTCAACAATTCCATTTCCAACAATTTTGAACAATTTTAATAAAAAATTTCAAACATCACAAAAAATATATAAACAATTTCTATTTCCAAATTTTCAACAATTTTCTTTCCAACAACTAACAATTCCATTTCCAATGACCAACAATTTCAACCATCACAAATTCATTTCCAACAATTTTCTTTCCAAAACCCAATAATTTCAACCATCACAAATTCATTTCCAGCAATTTCAATTCAACAATTACAAAAACATACAAAAACAATTTTCTTTTCCAATAATTTCCAACAAATTTCATCACAGAACATACCAATAATTTTCAACAATTTCCATCACAAAACATACACACATAACCAAATACAATGAAGTTTATTTTTCAACATACATAAACAATTTTCATTTCCAATAATTTGCAACAATTTTTATTCTAATAATTTCTAACAATTTTCATCACAAAACATATCAATAATTTTCAACAATTTTCATTACAAAATATACATAAATAACCAACTACAATGAATTTGTTTTTCAAATTTAAGAGCAAAAAACATACATAGAAAATCAAAAATCTATTTCAATTTTTAGTTTTGGTGTTGGGAGGGCGGTGGTGGGCTAGTGGGTGACGTCAAGTGGTTGCTGGGGGTGCGGTGGTGGTCGTCGGACAGTCGGAGAGCAACTGGCGGCGACGTTGAAGAAGATAGAGAGTGAGAGTGTGAGAGAGAAACTAATGAGAGGGAGAAAAAGGAGAACGTCAAATGTGGTGTGGGAGGGAAGTGGTGACTAAGAGAGTATGATTTTTTGAATAAAAGAGACAGTGAAAGTATGAGTTTGTGACAGAGAAAATAAAAGAGGAAAAAAATGAAGAAGATGCACGTAACGTCGGGTGGGGGGGGGGAGGGAAAAGGGTTTAATAATTTTTTTTTGCAAAAATACCCCTAAATTTTTAAAATTTTCGATACTGGCAAATATTTAGCCGATATTTTGAATACCAGCTAATATCAAAACAATAATTTTTGTACCGTTTACTAGCCGGTATGGTATGAAAATAAAACTAGTCGAGAGGGATGTCTGTATCTTTTATCCTAAATGGTCATTTTATTTAATAACTTAAATATTGCTAAAGTAGAGAGGAGACTAATTTTTCTTGAAAGGTAAAAGATATAAAGTTTCAATTTAATTTAAGAAATTAAAAGAAGTTCTTTATCTTTAAAATTCTTAAAACATATGTCAAATGAAGACTGCACACGAACCAATTAAATGATATTTATATAACAATTCAATTCAACTCTTATATTTGAACCAAACTAGTTAAGTTTGATTTAAATTAATAATTTATTATAATTATCTTAAATTATGAATTTAAATAAACTTTAATTGGTTTAAGTTATGTTTAAGAACTAAGTTAGTTACCATATCAGTGACATTTGACTAATTCATGTATGACATTTATACCGAATGTGTTTCATTATTATTATTTAATTGAAGTATAAGAGAATGAGTTTTCTTATCCAAAATTATAAATAATTTTTTCGAAAATTTTAAAGATTAATCAGTTAAACTACCAGAAATGTCTATTATCTTTAATCCTTTCTTCGAATATTTAAGTTAGTGAAATATGTATTTTAATAACAAGATAAAAAATTTCTGTGAGATTTCAAAATAAAATGAAAAGTAAAACTCAGTAGGTATAATAAGAATAAAAACCCAAACCTCTTTTTACCTTGGACTTATCATAAAATTATGTTTGATATTATGAATTATTTTAAAAGAATAATGTAAATTAAAAATATAAAAATAACATTTTGTAAAGTTTTTGTTAACTTTTTCTTAAATAAAAACCATTGTATAGTTGATTATTACGAAAATAGCATTGTTTATAATATATATATATATAACAGTTAATTATATAATAATTCACATTAAAATTATTTAAAAATTCTTAATAAAATATCTCTTTTACATTTCATAATAGGATAAATTATATCATATATCATAAATTATGAGTAAATTATTAAATATACCAATTTAATATTATAACTTATAAAAATATGCACTTATGTATCTCAATTAACAAAGGAACTTAAACCTGTAAAATAGTTACTTCTCCAAACAATTCAAAACTTAAGAATTTGACTTGAAAATTTCAAAAATATTTGATTAAAAGTCAATTTTTTAAATAATTTTGTGAATACTAAAGTTTTGCCAAATTTTGCAAGGCCCCTTAAAAGAATGTTATGAAAACGATGGTCAAATCTATTTGAATAGTATTTGGTTGGGTCGGTCGACTTGGCCTAGGCCCAACCCCAGATCAGCACGTGGGCCGATCGGCCCACTCCCAGACGATGACCTAAACCTAGCCGATATTTACTATATAAGGTACTACCCCACCATGATACAGGTACAAGACTAGAACTCTAGTATTTGCTATTTACAGCCACCAAAACCCTATTACCAAAGCACTGACTTGAGCTTCGGAGGGGCCTGCTGACAATTAACCCCCAGCGTGCCTTTTATTGTTTTGCAGGTATTCTCTAGTTAAAGTCACTCAGACACATGGATCCAAATAACGACGTCCAGCCCCAACAGATTCAGACTGAACCAATTGGCGCCCACCGTGGGGCCGGGCGTCAGGGCACCACGTCCAGAAGCACTCAGATCAGTCAGGCGGTAGTAGCAAATCCTGATGTAGCCGCCGTCGCGGCACTTGCACTACAACGAATGGGCTTACGATTACCCGCTGCCTTTCCGTTGACACATCATGATCCCCAGATTCGTCCTCCATCCATCACCCAAAACTCTAGCACAAATGAGCTACTGCCCAATAATCACACACAGTCCTCACACCCGAATGATCAACCACCACCTCAAAACCAAGATCAAGAAGAACAGAGCGTGGCCCTAGAGGATAATGCTGGAACCAATTCGCACCCTCACATTCAGCACCTCCAAAACGTAAATCCTCCTGCACCACAACAGATCTCCCTCACCCAAAGACAAGTAGAGGAAGCGGCCGATCTATTGATTCGCCAAATCTTACAGTCTCAGACGACACAGCAGCAAACCCCGGCTCGGTAGATTGATGTGATGGCTGATCGGCACTCTATTGAAGCCTTAGAAAAAATTGTGGACGATCGAATCAATATAGCCATGAATTCCCGTCTTGATCAACCATCAACACAGTACAGCTCTCCTTTCATCCCGGAGATCTTGGATAGCCTCCCAGCGGTCGGTACTAAGATACCAACGCCTGAAAAATATACTGGAAAGACCGATCCCCTCGACTAT
>JAOTAX010000007.1:24429178-24448374 GCA_025629825.1 Erythroxylum guanchezii
GGATGAGGAGAGGAAAGAGGACGTACCTAGTTTAGTGACTGAAGTTTAGGATTTGGACGGCGATGAGAAGGAAACTCTGATGATTGCAAGCAAAGAGACGAAGAATAGAGAGAGCAGAGGCTGGAGGATCAAGTATGCAGAAATGGAAGTGAAGAAGATATGTCGAGTCTAAACATTTATCATAGAAACCGATTGAACGGGCGCTCCAACCAACGTTGGACACGTGACACAATCTGAGCTGTGGCGAATTAGGGTTATTAGAGACTTAGAGCTGCGCAACATTTGAAAGGACGCGCAAGACGGCTGCGCAGCAGTTAACAAGACGCCTCATTTCAAATTTTGAAAATCTGTCAAAGGATACGTGCCGGCAAGTAATGATTAAACCTAGTGCTGTGACTAGGCATCGACGTCCGACCGCTCGGCCCAAGCACAAGCTGTCATACACTAGGCGTTGATGCTCGATCGTTCGACCCTAGCACGAGCCGTCACGCACTAGGCATCGACGTCCGATCGATCGGGCCTATCACGAGCTGTCATGCAGACGAGCCGCACAATCCTTCAGTACTCCTTCGACCCTTCTCCCTGATCAGCCTCGAGGAGTAGGGGGCTTATAGTTGGGTCGGTCGGCTTGGCCTAGGCCCAACCCCAGATCAGCACGTGAGCCGATCGGCCCACTCCCAGACGATGACCTAAACCTAGCCAATATTTACTATATAAGGTACTACCCCACCATGATACATGTACAAGACTAGAACTCTAGTATTTGCTATTTATAGCCAACAAAACCCTATTACCAAAGCACTGACTTGAGCGTCGGAGGGGCCTGCCGGCAATCAACCCCGGTGTGCCTTTTATTGTTTTGCAGGTATTCTCTAGTTAAAGTCACTCAGACACATGGATCCAAAAAACGGCGTCCAGCCCCAACAGATTCAGACTGAACCAGTATTAAATTATATTATTATTACTGTTAAAGTGGAATATATGAATATATGTTAAAAAATAAAAGTTTCAGTATATTTGATAACTTATTAAAAGTTCAAGAAATTTAAACACAATTTATCATTTATAATATTACAAAATTCTTCTTAGAAGCCTTATCTTTAGTGCTCCTTATTCTGTTTTAATTTTATTTTTGCTTTAAGATAAATACAAAATGATATTATTTTATATTTATTTATATATATAATAGTGTTATTTTTGAAAAAAAAAGTTAGAATATAATCACAGGCACAAACGAACATGGTTAAAAACATATGATCTGCGAGTGTTTAGATCATATGTTTTTAAAAACTTATGCCACTAGATCCATTTATTTAATTTTATTTCTCATTTATTAGATGAATAGATCTCAGTAAGAACAGAGTTACACAAAATTTTAGAAACTGATGTTCCCTCAACAAGTGCCTTCTCGACCTCCTCAATGTCAAAACATATGCATTTTAAGGAACCTTTTAACCCTACATTTCTTCTTCTTTTTCTTTTGTAATAACGGTGAACTTTTTAAATATAAATTAAATAAATTTCCCAGGTCATCTGTGGCATTGCCCCTCTGAACCAATATTACAAATACCGTACTAGATTCGATGTCGGATTGAGTTCTGGAATTATATTGTATCAGTACCGGTTAATACCGGGTACTGTTTCAAGTAATTTTTTAAATTTATGAAATATTCCCTGAATTTTTTAAAACTACAAAATAGTCCATTGTCATATTATACAGTTGTTTTGTATATTTTTAACCCTATCTCCAAAAATCATAATAATAAATAATAATCATAATTTTAATTTAATTTATAAAATTAATTTAATAACTATTACTAAATATAATTAAATTTAAAAAATATTTAAAAAATATAGAAATTTCAAATAAATTTTGATTTAATAATTAAAAATATATAAATAAATATTAGTTTATAGATACTATTTTTTTAATTATTTATTTAAAAGAAAATATTTTTATTAATACTTTATTAATAAATATTATATAAATATTAAAATAAATTTAAATAAAATAATTTATTTTTAAGTTTTAATTAATTTATAATTATTATTAGTAATAAAAATATTTACTATTATTTTAAAAAATTAAAAATTCACAATAATTATAAAAGTTGAAGTAAATAAAATAACTATTTAAAAACTTTGGAAAAAAAGGGGAGAGGGAAGAAGATTTTAAAATTTTTTGAAAATTTTGCAAAAAAATCTCCATATTGTTTAAAATTTTCGGTACTGGTCAGTATTTAGTAAAAAGTCCCCATATTTTAAAAATTTTTTAGTATCGGCCGGTATTTTGAATACGGTTGATACTGACCAGCACTATCCGAAATAGGCCAGTACTGATCGATATTTAAACTTGGTATGTCCAACCCTTTGTTTCGTATCAATTTTGATCCGGTACAGTACATACTGGTTAATACCAACCGGTATGAAACGGTATTGACATTCTTATTTTGAACCCCACGTACTTTCTTTATTTGGGATTAAGGAATTTCCTTGCTTATTGGCCGTCAGAATGCCCTGAATTGCTCCAATAGCGATTCATGATCAAGAAGCCGAAAGCTAACTTTAATAATTTTTTTATTGTTTAATCTTACTCTAGTTTTAATTTCAATGCTTTAACTGTATTGGTTCCTAACTTTGTACTTGAATGGTACCAGGTCCAGAATCCACTTGTCTTAACTGAATCGATTGAAGAAGGATACGAAATCACAATAATATTAACGATGCTATCATTTGAAATCTTAGGACAACCTCATCCCAAATATTATGTGCTAGAAATAGGAGTTGTTTGTAACTCCACAATTTTTGTTCTTTCTTTACATTAAAATTTGTAGTCTTTAGAATAGTATAAATATCCTATAAAACAAAAATAAGTAGAACCATGATACAATTTATTTTCATTAAGATTATACAAAAGTGCCTTAACGACGCGTACCCAAAATAAGAAGATGACTGAGACTTGATTTCTATCCTTTCTACAGTTAAAAAGGTGTTTTGAGTGCTAATTCACTTAGGGACTCTATTGAGGTATACACGACAGTCTTGTTAGTCCCACATTAAGAGTAATTTGGAAGGTTAGTTCTTATCTTTTAAAGTACAATTATGTCGTTCAGCCACATCATTCTATTTAAGACTACCTAACCTAATAAACTAAGCTACTTTTCCATAATTTTCTAAGTATTTAGCAAATAAACTATTTTATCATTCAAAAACTCCATATTTGACATGATATTCAGGTCGATGATTAAATTTGACAATTTTAATTAATTTTTAACTAGTTCTCAACTACAATTTTAAAGATCTTGAACTTGTCAAGAACTTTAAACTTTTCTTTAATTAAAAATGCATATTCATAAGAAGAACAATCATTAATAAAAGTTAGAAAAATATTTAGAATTACAAATAGTAGGTAAATAATGACCATAAATTTCAGTCTGAATGATCTCTAAAAAATTAGAATTAGGAGTTGACATCTTTTTCTTTATATTGTTCAACCCACCTTTATAATACTACTTTCTTTCCATATCATTAAAATTAAGAGTTAGAAGAGTGTTTTTCTTTATCAATCTTTCAACTCTCTCTTTAGAGAAGTAACTTAATCTTTTATGCTCAACATGAATGATTTCTCCTTTATAAGAGGCTTTTTTTACTAACAATCTTTTTAGTAATATGCAAAGAAGCATAAATTCATTAGGAGTTAAACATATGCTATATAAACCATATGATAAGAAAGTTATACCAACTTATTTTATTTCGAAAGATAATTGTATACTGGAGTTCGTTATTACAAAATTATATCCTTCTTTATTCAAAATTGATACAAAGATCAAGTTTCATTTAAAAGGGAGTATATAGAATGTTTTATATAAAACAAGTTTAAAACTATTGTCAAGGTTTAAACAAATAAGTTCTACAAAATTTACATTAACTTTTATCGTTACTTCCAACCATCAGTTTAGAATCATCTTTAGTTGGATATCTCTTTAATATGAATCCCTATATTGAGGAAGCAACGTGATCAGAAACTTCATTATCTAGCCATCAAGAACCTAATATGGCTATAGCAACATTATATTTATGAATGATATAAGCCAAAGAATTATCTGATAGTTCCTCTTTTTCCTTCCAGGATTTATACTTCATGCAACTTGTTTTGTATGACCTTTCCTATATAGGGCCTCTCATAACATTAGTTTGACCTTGTTCTTTAAGTGAAAGGTTTCTAAGAGCCTTATCTTTGTTCTCTCTGGGTTTAGCTTTAGGTTCTGATTTGGTGGTTATCAAGGCTATTTGTCTGGTGTTCTTTAGTTTTTCTTCTTCAACTACATAACAAGTAATCAAAGAATTGATGTCCCAAGCCTCATCTTATGAGTTGTATGTGAGAGCAAGAATAACAAACTTTAGGGAAGTGTATTCAGAGCTTAATGAATAATACAAGCATCAAGAATTACTAAATTTAAGGCTTTGATTGTATTTTGTGAATGAACCATCTTAATGAAATATTATCTCACTCCTCCAACCCTGCTTATCTTATAGAATACAATTTTTTAAAATATAGTTCCAATTTCATTATTGGTGTCTTAAGCCTCATCTTATGAGTTGTATGTGATAAAAAGAATACCAAACTTTAGGGAAGTGTATTTAGAGCTTAATGAATAATACAAGCATCAAGAATTACTAAATTTAGGGCTTTGATTTTACTTTGTGTATTATCTTACTCCTCCAACCTTGTTTATCTTATAGAATTCAATTTTTTAAAATATAGTTCCTTTCATTATTGGAAGAAACTTTGCACATTTAAAAAATATTGTTGAGAAAATCAATTGTTACGTTTATTTCTAGTTATGCACTAAGCAAATGGTGAGGAATGGACTTATTAATGGTCAAATAACACATTATAGTCGACCTTTTCCAAGTTATATGGGATACTTTTTCAGCTTTTGTATTGACAAATATATGAATAAACGATTTTTCTTTAATCATGACTATGTTAATGTTAGCCATCTCTAAAACAAAAACCAATTAGGGTTTTAATGGAAACACTTATGTGACTATAAAACTTATATTATATATAATTATTAAGAAAAACGTAGGATAATAATGATACTAAAAGCTATAAATAATATATATTATAAGCATCATATCAAACATATTATGAAATACCTATGAAAAAAATATAATACATAATGATAAGATCTTCACATAAAATTGGTAAGAATAAACACTAATAATTCTTGTGATTCTATCACCTATAGGTATATAGATCACTTAAGCAATGACTATCTCCTACCAAATGCCTTTATGCAGATCTCAAAATTTTAAATAAGATTAAAATTTGTAATTAGAATAACTAAATAAGATACATTCGTTAACATTTAAGCAAGAGTTCAAAACACCAACTTGAAAGACCATTGTGGTAATTATGTTGTTATTAACATTAAAACAATTCTATAATTACAAAGGAAAAGATAATATGTTATCATCCCATTTTCCTATACGGGCATAAATTTATAATAAACTTACTACTAGATGATGCAAAATCTTTATGCACTAGCTCATTATCATATAACAATGATGAAAAAATTAATAATAATTTTTACTTGGAAAATTCATAGTAAAAATATCTAAAAATAATAAATCATGCAATATATAACAATAAATTCACCCAATTAGAGAATAAAACAATATATGTTTCCTTAATTTCCATTCATTTTGCATAAAATTTGACTCAATTATGAATCAAAAATTTTATTAAAACTTTTATGAAGTTAAATCTTGATTAATACCAATGTAATAAATTTAGAAAAATAAAAAATAAAATTTATATATTTACAAGACCCTAAAATTGATTTAAGGGACCATGTTGAATATTCTAAAACTTTTAATTTTTCTATGATGTAATGCATTGACATCAACATGTTAATGCCAATATGGTCGTATATGGGAATGATGCGTACGCTATATATGGAGGGTTCCATTAGCATTGCTAGAAGCATGGGAGCATGTAACTCATAAGCTAGACACACAATGACAATCTTTAACTCTTTTGGCGCGTGAAATGCAAGCACATGCCAATAAATGTGCTTCCACTTTTACAGCGTGTGAGATATACGAGCCAGAGGCATATACAGGCGCCCTAATCCATAGGTGATACATTTCAAACATCTCGCCTCTACATGTTGTCACATGTCGTATGTTTTAAAGCCCATAAGATGAGGTTTGGGTCCAAAAGTCTTCTAGAGAATGTTGGAATCTTATATAAGATTCTGGAATATGATAGAAGCTTATGAAAGACTTTGGAAGCTTTTGGAACATGGTAAAAGACTATGGGAGCTTGTGGAAGCTTATGGAACATTGTGGAACAACATGGAATATTATAGAAGCGTGTATAATATTGTAGATATGTTATACACAATGTATATGAAGTATGTAGAGTAGTGTAGAGAATTCTAGAAGGTGAATGTAGACTATTAGATCAAGTAAATCTTAACCGTCTATTCTAGGAAGAAACAAGTATAAATACCCCTAGGGGGTGCCTCATTTGGAGCATAGAGAATAAGAGAGAGCATCGTAAGCATTGTAGCATTATTGAGTGAGTTCTTTAATATAAGTATTCTTACATTCTCTCACATTCCTTCCTCTCTTTAGCAAAGTTTTTCATGTAGAAGACTGTCTTGGGAAAGAGAGCGTACTCGAGTGCTGAATGAGTGTTGGTGAAAGTCCAAGCCTATTACAAGTGGTATCAGAGCAATATTAGAGATCCTTTGGGTGTCATCAAGATGGCTAGTTTAAGCAAAGTGTTTACCCATGAAGGAAGGGAGGCCAAGAGGGTTCCTCCTACCAATAAGGGAAAGAGAGAAAGGTCTACTAAAAGGGACGCCATGATTGAAGTGATGGCTAGGCTCTTGAAGTTGGAGATCATCGTAAGGGAAGATTGGGAGAGGATCGATGACGTGGGCCAAAGAGTAAAGGAGTTGGAGAAGGAGCAATCTTTACTCTGGGAAGAGATGAATGGGACTTTCAATATCATTGCCTCGGATGCTTCCGAAAAGGTTAGTTCTTTGGAACTTCTCTTGTTGCTAAAATTATTATACTTGAGGAAGCATTTGCTAGTTTGTATGTCGAGTTAAAGGAAGTAAAAGGAGATTGGAGTTTGTGTAAGATGGCGGTGATATAAGGAGTTTTGGCACCTATTGCTTCCACCGCTTCTGCCAAAGTTCCCGAAGCCTAAGGCCTTTGGAGAAGTAAGGGATGCAAAAGCCATCAACTTCTTCTTCAAGAGTATGGAGCAATACTTCAATGCGCTTCGCATTACAGACCATGCCAAGATGATCGATAGTGTTTCCCTCTACCTTGTAGACTCGACCATGGTGTGGTAGAGAAGAAGGTACAACGATATTGAGAAGGGGACCTTCACCATGAATTTATAGGATGATTTCAAAAAAGAGTTGAAGAAGCAGTTTTACCCCAAGAATGTAGAGAAGGAAGCCTGAGCCAAGTTGACAAGGCTCACTCACTCGAAGAGTATTTGAGAGTATGTTCGAGAATTTCAAGAAGTGTTGCTTGAGATTCCCAACTATTCGGACAAGGAAGTTTTTTTTGCCTTTTTATGATGGCTTACAATTGTGGGCTAAGACAGAGTTGGAAAGGTGAGGTGTGCAAGACCTTACTAATGCTATCACAGTAGCCGAATTCCTTTATAAAGTAAGAAGGGATGTCCACCACTCTAAGTCCCAAAAGAGTGACAAAGGCAAGGGTGGAGGAGAGAAGAAGCACGACAAAGATGGAGCTTCGAAGAGTGGCAAGCTCACAGAAGGTTAAAGCAAAGGCCATAAGGAAGACAAGGGTGGAGAATGTCTCATATTGAAGTGCTACCTTTATGACGGACCTCATCAAATTAGGGGCTGTCCAAAGAAGAGTAAGCTTGTCACCCTAGAAGAAGAAACCTCAAAATTGGCTAAGGGAAGATATGGATCCTTAGAAGTCCTTCATGCCATGAATTCCAAAGTTGAGGTATCAAAAACTAAGAAAAAGGGACGATTGTTTATAGACGCAAAGATTGGTAGACAAGGTATGAGAGCCTTGGTAGATACTTGGTGCTACACAACTTTCTGAGGAAAGAAGAAGCCAAACTATTGGGAATCAAATACATACCAACTGATGGGTGGATTAAGGTAGTGAACTTGGAGGCCAAAAGCATGTGTGGCATGGCCAAGAATGTTGAGATCCGTATCAGTGAGTGGCAATGGTTGTATAGATTTTTCTATTGTTGCCATAGATGATTTGCATGTGGTGTTAGGCATAGAATTTATAGACAAAGTGAAAGCTATTCCGATTCCATTTGCAAACACCATATATATCATGGAGGAGGGAGATACGAAGATGATACCTTTATCTTGAGAGGTACCAACGAAGACAAAGACCATTTTAGCCATGCAATTTACCAAAGGAGTAAAGAAGGCAAAACCAATGTTCTTAATAATGCTCAAGGAGGAGAATGCCACTACTTTTGAAAAATTACCTAAGGAGATTACTTGCTTCTTTGAGGAGTACAAGGATATCGTGCCACTTGAGTTGCCAAAAAAGTTACCACTAGGAAGAGAGGTGGATCACAAGGCTGAGTTGGTAACTATATCACAGCCTAATTTTCCTTTGCATGATCGAATGAAGGAAGGATTGCAACATGGCCACCAAGACAAAAAGGTGTTGAAACAAGTTGAGGAGGAAAAGATTGTTAAGTCAAGAGGACTTCACTTCTATTAATTTTGATGACAATCAAATAATAATAATATTAGAAATGTATGAACTGTTTTGACAAGTTTGTTAAGTGTGCAGAAAAAGTAAGTAACACTTAGTCAAATCCAGAAGATGCGCGGTTAATAACAGACGATATATCTATAACAGAATGTACATCAACAACAGACGATATATCTATAACAGACGATACGTCAACACTAAACAATAGGTCAACACCAGACGATATGTCAACACCAGACGAAGTGCAACACTAGACGATACGTCAACACTAAACGAAGCGCAACACCAGACGAAGCGTAATGTAAGACGAAACGTGATAACAAAAGAAGTATTATTCCAGATGATACAAAAGGAAGATATTCTAGAATGTCAGTCAGTCAGTTAATTGGAGTTAGTTACAAGACTCAACTAATAACAGTTTCTAGAAGATTCAAGAAGCAATTTCTCAAGAAAATAGTTGGAGACTTAGGCTATAAATACTAGTTCTAGTTGAAGACTAAATAACGTTTTTATAAGAGAGAAAATTTGATTGTACGATACTTAGAGAAATTTTGTATTCAAAGTGCAAAAGAAGAGAGCGAATACATCTGTAACGTGAAGCTCAAAAATATCTTTCCTAGAGAGAGAAAGAAAGGCTAGTGCCTGGAGAGGCTAAGATAGCAAATAAAGAATATTTTATGTGTTGGACCCCATTTCCAAAGCCCAACTATCTGGAGTCATAAAGTGTGAGCGGGTTTCCTTTTAGGGTCATTTCGATGAACCCTCACTTTCTTTGAATCCATCTTTTTTAATTCAACACCAAAGGCTGTCAATTTTTTTGGAAAGGTAGAAAAATGCGTTAGGAATCCATTGCTTCAAGAATCACTTCATTTGGAGGTCGGATGATGAAGTTATAGCCAAAAGAATTAACCATATTTATGTCCTCAATCGTATTGTACTTGTCTTGGCACAATTGCCATAACTTTCATTAGAAATGTCTGATTGAGATCATTTTTAGGTGCTTTGAAAGCGGACTTCTAGATCTACAACTTTTATGAAGACCCCAAAGTAAGATTCTGCCTTTAAAAGGGTCAAAATTATAATTCACTGTAGCTGTTCCATGAATGTCCGTTAAATAGACATACATGTCCGTCTAACGAACATAGATATGCCTGGAGTGGTTTCCAAACACGAGAAGGTTCGTTCAACGGACCTAATGTCCGTTTAACGGACATGGACTAGGCTAGGGGCCTTTTTGGACCCGAGAAGGTCTGTCTAATGGACCTAACGTCTGTCTAATAGACATAGGGGATTCCCAAACCCCTCCAAAGCTTCTCCAATGCTTCCAACATCCATTCTAACACCATGTTCACTCATAATCTTCCCAAATTCAACCCTTCTAGTGCAAAACCACTTCATATCCACTTAACTACTAAATACATCTCATCAACTCTTGAATCTTAACTCAAAAGATTCAACACATGTAATCTTTCCAACTTTACCATGCTATTCTAATACTAGCAACAATTGGCAATCTCAATAAAGAAGAATATGCACATCCATCATACTCAACCTTTAAAATAACATAATCATACAAAAAGGAACTTCTCAATTCTCATTCTCATTTCTAAACAAAGTAAATGTTTGAACAAGCTTTACTTACATATCAACATATGAAGTAAATCACGTGTTAGTATAGACAATATATAAGCTGCACAAGAAGGGGGAGTTGAATTGTGTATCCTTTTTTCTTGAATACAATCCCCTTTTTATTTCTTCGAAAACTTGCTTTTTCAAAGCTATTGAAAAAAAATCACAATGTATTGCAATTAACTTCTAAGTACTTGTATAAAACAATAGAAATTAAAAGTCGAGAGTTAGAGAGTAGACACAACAATTTTATCCTGGTTCACCCCAAACCGTGGGCTACGTCTAGTCCTCAGAATCCTTTCTAAGATTTAACTATTCTTTTCAACTATACAAGTATTCTTTTCACAGAGCCTCTTCAGGTCTCTTACAGCAAGTATTATTTTCTCACTTAGCCTCTTCAAACTCTCAGCTTTTCCTCTCTCTTTACAGAAAGATATTGCAAGCTTTGTTATAGAAAATGATAGCTCCAGTGTTTCACACAACAAATATTTAAGATCACTATCTCAAATTGCTAAGCTTTTTCGCTAACTTTAAAATCACTAACTTTTTCAGTCTTCGACTCTGACTTGTATTTATAGTCTTCATCTTCAATTAATTCTTAATAACCGCTTTTTTTTTGTTTCTTGATCTTTGAAGGAACAATTATTCAGTTGAGTTCTGTAACTAACTCAAACTGATTAATCATCCGGCGTAGTATCGGGTCTTCGTCTTCGCATCACTTTCGTCTTAGTTTTGTTTCTGCTTCATCTTAGTTTCTTTCATCTCACTTTTGCTTTTTCTTTGTCTTAGTTTCTTTCGTCTCCCTTTCACTTCTGCTTCGTCTTAGTTTCTTTTGCTTCGTTTTTGCTTCCTCTTTGTCTTACTTTCTTTCGTCTCACTTTCTTTCGCTTCATCTTAGTTTCTGCTTCAGCTTCATCTCAGTTTCTGCTTCAGCTTTGTCTTACTTTCTAATATTATTATTATTTGATTTTCACTAAAATTATTAGATGTGAAGTCATTTTGACTTAACAATCTCCCCCTTTTTGATGATAACAAATAATCATAATTTTAGAAAGATAATCGAGTATTATTTATAAGAAGATATACAATTGACAAATTGTAAACTATACTATCTTCTTTTCACTTCTCTTCTTTTCTGTTCTTCTTCTCTTCTCTTTTCCTTCTCTTCTCCTCTTATCTTTCTCTGCTTCTCTTCTCCCCCTATTTGTTATTAATCAAAAATCATGACCATAGATGCTTCATTATTTCAGAGAACATTTGTTTCATTTTAGTACGGAGTAACTTGAGGTCTTGTCGTATATGCGCTACTTCTTTATACAAGTCACCCACTGAAACGCGCAGATCATCAACCTTGTCATGAATTTCTTCAATTTCTTTGACTAAGGCTTCATCATTCTTCTGCTGTACCTTTTCAAAACCAATAGTAGTACTAAATGATTCTGGAGGTATGAAATCCGATTCAATGATTGTAATATCAGGAGGTTTGGAAGAAAAGTTTCTTTCAGGGAGATCAAGATCATCAGGTCTGGGTAGTCTTGGAACTTGTTTTCCAAATAGGTGTAGTACATCTCCAATTGAAGATATAGAGCTTAAGGGTCTAATGTGCATAATTAGGTGCATAAGAGTCTCTATTTTGAAACTAATATCTCCAACTCTGATGGTCCTATACTGCCCTTCTGTTATTCTCCCAACTACATGAGAAGTTTCATCAGTGGTAATACGACCACAATGACTTCCTGATGCGTTTGAGATATGGTGGGAAACATAAATTCCTCTCGATGAGTTGCATAACTGATTGAGCCCAAGTTGATATTAGTAATTGGCTACATTTTCATAACTATTAATGTACTTTATGACTCCTAATTGATGATTTTTACGCTTAAATTGGTTCCCTATAGTGAGCTCATATGAATTGCAATTTGTTAGTAAAATTGTTGCAAATTGATATTAATTGCATTATAATTCTTCCAAGGACAATTGATGCTGTAAATTGTGATTTAATTATAGGAACACAAGGAGTCAACCATGCCAAGAAGTCAACAGGTCGTGAGCCTTCCAGCACGTCGCGACGCATCCAACAGAACAAATCAAGCACGTCGCGACGTATGCTAATTTCCAAGTCGCGGCGCATCAACGGACAACTGAACGTCGCGACGCCAATAAATCAACAAGTCGCGGCGAGCAAGCAAGAGCCGCACGTCGCGACGTCAATTAATTCGCACGTCGTGATGTGCAGACGGAATCCCAAACTCCAAATGGAAATTTCCCTCACTGTAGTGACCCGGCCCGTATCCATCTTGTATAAATTTGCCGAATTAGGTCATTAAAGGGAGAGTCGGCTAGTTACACATCAACACCGAATACACCGAATACACGAAACATATAGACACCATTCTGCAGCCACTAGGACAGACGGTTTTCACCGTACCTCTTCATCATTCCATCTTCGATCATCACCATCCATCCACGGACATTCCACCGCCACTTCCACTGTCAGTTTCTGGAGCCATGTTTAGCGTCGGTATTCTAGCAGTGATGAAGATCGCCGGAGTTATGCTCGGCTAGGGTTCCGATCCTCATGAAGATGTAGCGATGGCTTGAGTTCACGGGCTTCAAAGGGGAGTAATAAATATTGTCTGAAAATCTATTTATATTGTTGTAAAGCTCTTAGTTAGAGTTTTCGGTGGTATGATTAGATTAGCACGGTTATAGTTTAACTGTGTGCTGAACAATATTTTGTGATATGGACATAGTCATATGTAGAACCTTGATGTCTAATATATGAAGTCTCATATATGTCTTTTGGTGATTGCATTAATCTTCTTTATCGGCCTAGTTGTGTTGGATTTGGATGATTGTGTTTGATCCGATTGACCAATTGCATTGACTTGTCTATTTTACACGCTAAGGTGCTTTTAACAAAGTTTTAAATAATGGAGTTCATTAATTAAAACTTTGTACTTAAAGAGTCCTTTAAGGTTAATCTTTCGGAAACTTAGTGATTTCACTCCCAGGTATTTGTTTTGAACCGTGATAGCCTGAGCTCATTTTTAAGAGGACTTTATCTCATTTGATCATTATTTAAACTTTAGTCAATTTCATTTTCCCAAAATCCAAAAAGATACTCTTTATACAATTTTCTTTAATTTTAGTTTTATTTCCTTAATTTTGACCAATTTACAAAACCCCCCCTTTTTTATCAGCTTTAACTACATTTTCGACTATAGGCTAGCTTTAAACCTTTTTCGTCGGTTCCAATTGAGTGAAACGACCCGAGGTTGCATCTTATACTGCAATCTTTGGAATTTAATATTTTTGACCAGTTTCCAAGGATCGATATTTAGTTGAACGACAAGCCGTGATCAAAATGGCACCGTTGCCGGGGAACCAAGAAATTGGTTTTCCATAGGTTAGCCAAAGTCGTTTTTACTTGTCAATAATATAGGTTTAATTTCTTTTACACAAGCATACTTGCATACTTTTATTTTTCATACATAGCAATCATACACACTTTCATACATACATTCATACTCGCATACACTCGCATCCATCACACTTCACTTTTTGCTTGATTGTGTGTATTTGTGAGTCAATTTTGCTTTAGCTTCAATTTTCTCTGTCTCTGTAGATTGTTCTCTTGTGCATGCCCAGACAACCTAGGCTAGTTTAATTCCAGCCTGAAATAGAAAGACATCTTAGGAAGCTTAGGAGAGAACGGAAGGAACTAGAGAGACTTAGGATCATTGAGCAAGAAGAGAACATGGCTGAACATCAGAACTTTCCTTTTAACCAACCTAGGAATGGAGATCAAGGATTAAATGGTGATCAGGAAAGAGTAGGCGATAACAACGGGAACAATAGACATCGGACAATTAGGGAAGCCACGACATCAGATGTCAATTACGACCCGTTTACTGCAGCTTGCCCGAACTTCGATGTGAATTTCGAAGTAAAAGGATTGCTGATAAACTCCCTCCCCAAATTTCACGGTTTGGAAGGAGAGGATCCTTATATGCACCTACAAGCGCTGTCGATGATTTTTCAAAGTATGAAACCGGTAGGAGCACATTTGGATCAAGTACTTTGGAAGGTTTTTCACCTATCGCTAGAAGGAAAGGCACGAAGTGGTACATGAGCCTCCCGAGGCATGTGGCTAATGCCTATCACAGCTGGACAAACTTGCGAAAGGCTTTCTTGGAAAAGTATTTTCCCGCCTCTAGGACATCATCAATGAGGAAGGAAATTTATTCAGCAAAACAAGAATACGATGAGTCCTTATACGACTATTGGAACCGTTTCCAAGACTTACTTTCGAGATGCCCCTATCATCAAATTCCGGATGAACAATTGGTGCAATATTTTTATGATGGGGTAAAAAATCAAGAGAAAGGAATGTTGGATGCAGCATCAGGAAGATCCCTGATTGACCTCACCGTGTCAGAAGCTTGGGACCTTATCAAGAAGATGGCTCTAAACCATCAACAATATAGTGTCCGCGATTCTAGAGGAGTTCATGAATTGGGAGCCTTAACGACTCAAGCAAAAAGAATGGAGAGTCTAGAATCGAAAGTGGATTCCTTAAAGAATCGGATAACTTCACAATTGTCTTTCATTACTGCCGAGCTTAAGAATTTAAATGTGCATCGCCCATCTCCTTCAATGGATCTTACCGCACCCAGTTGCGAAACATGTGGGTCGGTGATGCACATTTCGAGCATTTGTCCCGAACGATATGAAGAAGTGTCAGCATTATATCCCGAAAGGCAGAATCCAAAATGGGATCCATACTCCAACACCTACAATGAGGGGTGGAAAGCTCACCCAAGATTTAGTTGGAGGAATGATGAAGGAAGAGCATCGAACCGATTCCAACAAGGAAGTGGAGCTGGATCTTCTAACAACCAGTTTCCTGAACAACAAGCTTTGACGGTGCCACCGAAGGAGGACACAAACCAGTTGCTGCACAACATGATGACGTTGATGAAGGAAGAGAGGAATTCGAATGCCAACCAATTTAATGCGATAGCGAATTTGATTCAACAAGATTCCTCGAAGACTGCTGCTCGGTTTAATGCCTTGGAGAAGAGAATGGAGCAATGGGAAACCAAGGCAGAAAACATAAACACATATGTCACTCAGTTGTCCAACAACTTAAGTGAAAATCAAGCTAGGAGCAGTGGAACAATTCCTTCAAACACTGTGATGAATCCGAAGAGCCTGAACGCTATAACCTTAAGAAACGGAAAGCAGGTTAAATTCAACATTCCAGATGAGGAAGAAGAGTGCACTGAGGAGATTGAGGTTGAGGAAGCGCCTCAAATTAGGAAGAAGACAATAAGATCGGAAAGTGGTAGAGAGGAGAATTTGTTGAAAGAAAAGAAGCAGTCAACAACAGCTAATGAGGAAGGAATAACTCCAACAAATTCAGAAGCAAAATCTAAGAATGAAAAGTCGAACGAACATGGAGCCATGAATAAGGAGGTGAATCTGAGAGACCTCCCCTTTCCAAACTCTTATCTGATGAGTAAGTGTATGAATGAGATTAAGCATGAAAAGGAAATCATTGACCTGTTTGGAAAAGTAGAGATTAATGTTCCCTTGCTTGATTTAGTGAAGAGAGTTCCGGTCTATGCCAAATACTTGAAGGATTTGTGCACAAACAAGAGGAAGTTTAGGCCGAACGAAAGAGTATAAGTGAGCTCCAATGTGTCCACCCTGTTCAAACCCTAAATCCCAGTCAAGTGTCAAGACCCCGGGTCGTTCACCATTCCCTGCGTTATAGGAAAGGTGACTATAGGAAGAGCATTATTGGATCTGGGGGCAGCTATAAATGTGATGCCAAAATCAGTCTATGAAGCTTTGGGTGTGAAAAGTCTAAAACCTACTTCGGTAGTTTTACAATTGGCGGATAGATCATTTAGGCATCTCGTGGGAATAATTGAAGACATTCTTGTCCAGGTTAAGGGTTTAGTGTTTCCTGCCGATTTTTATGTGCTTGACATGTCTTCTGAAGTTGTGCAGGATACTTCATTGATTCTTGGACGACCCTTCCTGCGGACAGCTAGTACGATGATAAGCATGAAGGAAGGTAAAATCACCATGGAGGTTGGAACCAACAGGTCAGCTTCAACATGTATGAAGCAATGAAACATCCTCATGAGGATTATTCATTTTTGGGTGTGAATATGATTAATTTAGCTACGGATGATTCCTGCCATAAATTTGAGTTGCAAAAGAATTCTTTTAATGCTAGATTACAGTCATTTGATCTTGAGAAAAGGCTTTTTGCCCATGCTTCAGGGAAGCAAGAAGGATTAACCACAGCTGCTTGCCAGGAGACAACCTACACGTCAGAAGAAAGAGGGAGTGATCTCCTTTCTCTTGAAATTCATGAATTGATCCCTTCCATTGTGCAACCTCTTGTGCTTGAGTTAAAACCCTTACCCACTAATTTAAAGTATGCCTTTCTTGAGACCGATGAGCGATTACTTGTCATAATTGCTAGTACCTTGTCCCACAATGAGGAAGAGAGACTCCTGAATGTTTTGAGAGAACACAAGAAGGCTATAGGATGGACTTTAGTAGATATACCCGGCATCTGCCCAACTATTTGCACGCATAGAATCTTATTGAGTGAAGGGACAAAATCGGCGAGACAACCTCAAAGGAGACTAAACCCACTTATCTTGGATGTGGTTAAGAAGGAAATCACGAAGTTGTTGAGTGCAGGGATAATATATCCCATTTCTGATAGTGAGTGGGTCAGTCCAATTCATGTAGTGCCAAAGAAGAGTGGGATAACGGTGGTCAAAAATGATAAAGATGAACTAATTCCTACAAGGGTACAGAATTCGTGGCGAGTTTGTATAGATTATCGGAAATTAAACGACGCCACTCGAAAAGACCATTTCCCTTTATCCTTTATTAACCAAATGCTTGAGAGACTCACTGGAAAATCCCATTACTGCTTCCTAGATGGTTTCTCTGGATACTTCCAAGTGCCTATTGCACCTGAGGACCAGGAGAAGACCACTTTTACATGTCCTTTCGGCACCTTTGCCTACCGAAGAATGCCTTTTGGTCTATGCAATGCTCCAGGGACTTTCCAACGGTACGTGATGGCTGTATTCTGCGAATTTTTGGAAGAGTGCATGGAAGTTTTTATGGATGATTTCACAATCTATGGTGATTCTTTTGATGCCTGTTTATTCAGTCTTGCAAAAGTTTTACAGAAGTGCATTGCAAAGAATTTGATTTTGAACTTTGAGAAATGTCATTTCATGGTCAGTGAAGGAATAGTGCTTGGCCATCTAATTTCTAGCGAAGGGATTGAAGTAGATAAAACTAAGATTGAGGTTATATCCTCTTTACCTTACCCTGCCTATGTTCGTGACATAAGATCATTTTTGGGTCATTCAGGGTTTTATAGGCGATTCATAAAGGATTTTAGTAAAATTGTGTTACCTCTTTCCAAGCTTTTACAAAAAGATGAAAAATTTGAGTTTGATAATTCTTGCAAAAATGCCTTTAACATGTTGAAATCCAAACTCATTTCCCCACCTATTTTAGTCGCCCCTGATTGGAACTTACCTTTTGAGCTTTCATGTGATGCATCCAATTGTGCTGTAGGGGCTATGTTGGGTCAACGGGAGGAGAAACTACCAAGAGTTATTGCATATGCCTCAAAAACACTGGATCTAGCTCAAATCAAATATACAATAACTAAAAAAGAGCTGTTTGTCGTAGTTTTTGCTTTAGAAAAATTTAGGCAATATCTGTTAAATTCTCATGTTACCATTTTTACTGATCATGCAGCTGTTTGGTATCTCCTAAAGAAACCACAATCGAAGCCTAGATTAATTTGTTGGGCATTGCTGCCTCAAGAATTTGATATTGAGATTAAGGATCGACCGGGAGCGGCAAACCATGTGGCTGACCATTTGAGCAGGCTACCGAACAAAACACAGGGAGTGGATTCTTCTGCACTCACCTACGATTCATTTCCTGATTCAGTCTTATGTGCTTCAATTTTTAAAGAACCTTGGTATGCA
Organism: Erythroxylum guanchezii; assembly: GCA_025629825.1. Lineage (NCBI taxonomy): Eukaryota > Viridiplantae > Streptophyta > Magnoliopsida > Malpighiales > Erythroxylaceae > Erythroxylum > Erythroxylum guanchezii. Next base: position 24,447,616 of record JAOTAX010000007.1, read on the forward strand.
CATATTGTTAATTACCTCATGTCTGGACTCATCCCTCCTTTTATGTCTCAGGCACAATCTCAGAAGCTAAAGAGTGAAGCTCGACACTACATCTGGGATGCTCCCCATCTGTGGAGAATGTGCAGTGACCAAGTAATCCGAAAATGTGTGACTCATGAAGAATTCAATTCTATAATTTCAGCTTGTCATTCAATGGTTTGTGGGGGACATTTCAGTGCAAGGAGAACATCTAGAAAAATTCTAGATTCTGGTTTTTATTAGCCCACCCTCTTTAAAGATTCATCTAACTTTTGTCGGTCATGTGACAAATGTCAACGATTTGGAGGATTAGGAAAGCGACATGAGATGCCACAACAACCTATTTTGTTTTGCGAAATCTTTGATGTGTGGGGAATTGATTTCATGAGCCCATTTCTTCCATCTTTTGGTTTTGTGTATATACTTTTGGCTGTTGATTATGTGTCCAAATGGATTGAGGCTGTTCCTACTAGACAAGATGATGCCCAAGCTGTAACCAAGTTCCTTAAGTCCAACATTTTCTGCCGATTTGGCATTCCTAAAGCTGTGGCTAGTGATAGAGGTACACATTTTTGTAATAAAGTCATTACTAACCTATTTTTCAAATTTGGGGTCACTCACAAAGTCTCCACTGCGTACCATCCACAAACCAATTGTTGGACCCCGCCCCCGAGGCCCAACATTCCCCGATTATCGGACCCCGACTTTGAGGCCCGACATTCGGACCACAAAGTCGGGGTC
>JAOTAX010000007.1:24524541-24536514 GCA_025629825.1 Erythroxylum guanchezii
GGTCTGCATATCCAGACCGACCGTTGGTATATAATGTGGAATTGGAGACACATCTGAGTCACTCGTATACATCATCTCAACAGAATTCTCGCTATTTTCCTTCTCCCCGATAGAAAGATCCTGAAACTCCTGATCCATTCTGCTGAAAACTAACGCATAAAAAGATCAAAACAAAACTGACAATCAAACCAACCATGCACGAAAACGGCAGACCAATACTTGCACTCTAGAGAGAGAAAGAGAGGCAAGACGCAAAACTCAAAACACGAAACTTCTCCAATAACCTAAATACTTATTTCCCATATACTCAAATATTCATCATCCATATGCCCAAATACTCATTACCCATGTATCTAAATAACAATCATGAAATACCCTTTGCGATTCAACCTCTATGCATCGTCTCCTCTCATCCGTATCATCATCTTCAATAAGATCTTATCTTATTCATTTAAAATTTTAAAATTTTGCTCTAAAAAAATCATAACTTCACGTGAGGGGCCATGGACATTTTTTTAATTGAAAACTGGAGTTTAAATGAAAAGTTAAAGATTGAAATTTTAATTATATATTAGAATCAAATATTATTATATTAATAAAATATATTACTGTTAATAAAAATGCTAGCACATATATCAATTGATGGTTGGAACCAAACTTGCCTTTACCTCTATTCAATAAAGCATAAAATTTAAAGTAAGAAATTCAATCACAAATTTTTTGTTTTCAACTTTTACCAGATAAAATGTCAAGAAATCTTTTGGTATATATAAACATTTTTAAGTAGATTTATTAACTTTTTAATGAATAAATTTATTAACTTTTAATTTTTCAAACTTGTTTAATAAATTAATTTATTATTAATTACATTAATAATTATATCTATAACTGGCTCATCCTGTACTTTCCCAAGGCCAAGGCAAGTGTCCTTACTGTCCCCGCCGCAAGCTGTATCTAACTGGCATCCAACGTGCAATCACATGCATAACTTGGCTGCATCTCCACTTGTCATGGATTTGAATGAGACCGTACCCTAACTTCAAATACATCCCCTTCTTTGAGATGTACACTTCCCGCCACAAGCTCTATCTTCTCTCCACCGCCAATTTTGAGATATGCAGCAGGTGCTTCACATATAATATATGATAAATGCATCTGACACGTTATCATTTTACTTAATATTATATTCCGTCAGACATTCTATTTGTACTTCACAAGTTCAAATAAGATATTCTGTCGGACATTCTATTATGCTTCACAAGTTCAAATAAGACGTGTGTATCACGTAACTCCATAGTACAGGCATTATGTTATACTTGCACAAGTTCAAACAAAACGTGTATCACGTAAATCTTTCGTCTCCTTTTCAATTATCGACTCTTGTGAAGTTTGTTTCTTCCTAGGTCTCTTCTCCTACCTACCTACCTACCTGAAAATTTCAAAGGTATTGAGTCATATATCCTAATTATTTAGGCGTAGGATGAGTATGTTTTACGTTCGTTTTTATTGAAAATCTTACATATCAAAAAGTTTATGATAGTTTAAGGACTATATTGAAAACAATTTCAATTATTACTAAATTATTTAATTGAAAATGACGAGTAGAAGTATGTGAGATAAGTAAAAATTTTTAAAATGAAATATGAGAGTTGTGCCCGTGAGCCAAGAGTATTAGAGAGAGCTTTGTTATCTCGTCCATCATACTTAGAACTTACTTAAGATATAGATACTTCTAATTCGACTTCGTGTCTCGATAGTCTAGTCCAAATGATGGTTGCCTTTGGCATAACCAATTGGCTCAGTTTGGAGTCATAATTTTCCTACGCGTCCTTACAGGTCCTGAGACTTTCCATCGATCAAAAGCTGAAAGTAATTTAATAAATTAATTTATTAATTTATAACTCTTTTAATAAATGGGTCTTCTATAAATCTAGGCCCTGGATAAGTGTCATTCTTGTCCTTACCCAGATTGACACTAATTGTTGAGATACAAAAACAAAAGGAAGGAAGCCCATTTATAGACTAAAAAGCTGAGATGTTAAAATCAAAAGGAAGGAAAACCCATCTAAAAGCCCATAAATGTGTTAGGATCAACAGCCACAAACACACGCTAATAATAAATTTGTAAGAAAGAAAATTAAATGACACGATATTTTTATGTGGTTCAGCAATATAACAACGTCCACAGTTGCGTTAAGAATTTTATTCTTTCCTATCCTGTGTTGTACAATGGCAAAATACTAAGACTTCTTACAATATAATATATAAACTGAACCGTACTTAGACTATAGTAAAATATGGAAGCAGGATCTTACCAGATTAAGAAACTAATTAATTTTTTATATCTCTAATTATTTCCTACTAGAAATAATGTACAACTCCTAGTAATGCAAGAAAACTAAATATCCCTATCAAGCTCCACATCTCAGCAATATCTCACCTAGAGAATAATGCTTAGACCAAGAAACCAATATCCTGCCCATGCATCTTGAATAACCTTCGAGCACCTGACGTGATTACACCTCTACCATTAAATATAAACGCTACTTGAAGTACTGCATAACCTCAACTTTTCAGTGTCAGCATACATAGGGAGCATGTCTGTTGGATTCTTTGAACCTAAAATCTTCTTCAAACATAATACTCCTTCTTTAACCAAATTCTGAGTGAAGTGATAATGCAACCTATGTATTTAGTCATGAAATGAAACATCGGGTTCTTTATAAGTTGTAAAGCACTCTAGCTATCACTATAGAACACATTGTCATGTTGCTTCTTGCCTATCTCCTCTAGATAATTTTTCAACCTAACCATCTCACTCTTCCTCTGTAGTTGACATGGAAACACCCTTCTATAATTTAGACATCTAACTCATAGTTGAACCATCCATACAGAAGATATATCCCAAAGTACTCTTACTAGTGTCAAACTCCCCAATAAGATCAGCAGAAACAACTATTCCAATTTCACTTTGCTCTTACCAAAGCAAAGTGCCATACCAGAAGTACCCTTTAATTACCTTAATAGCCATTTTATAGCTTCCTGATGTGCTTTTCCTAGATTTGACATAAACCTACTCATAGCTCCCACTGCATATGCTATATTTGGTCTATAACCTACATCAGGCTGCCAACTGTAGAAACTTATGGTACCTTCAACACATATTCTCGCTCCTATATATTTTTAGGTGATTGTTCCTTGGACAATTTCATATGACTTATCAATGGAGTGTTCCTAGGCTTAGCATTGTTATGGAAAAATCTACTTAACATCTTTTTAATATACTGGTCCTAAGACAACTTCAACGTTCCAACTTACCTGCTTCTAGAAATTATCACTCCAGTTATCGACTTTAACAGACCCAAATCCTTCATCTCAGATCTTTCAGACAACTTCCTCTTTAAATTATCAATCTATTTCATGCTAGAATCTACAATAAACATATTGTCTATATAAAAGTAAAATAATATAACTATCACTAAACTTCTTAAAATAGGAATAGCGATCCATGTCACTTCTTTTACACTTCTGCACATAAAGACATCAAACTTTTATACCATTGTCGTAGAGCATGTTTCAAACTATACAAACTCTTATTTAACCTATAAACCAAATGTTCCTTCCCTGAAACCATGTAGCCTTCTAGTTGTTGCATGTATATATCCTCCTCTAGGTCACCATATAAAGACACCATTTTCACATCCATTTACTCTAAACGCAAATCTTCAAATGCAACAATACTCAACAAAATTCTAACATTAGCTTTACAATAGGAGAAAATATTTCAATATAATTAATCCCTTTTTTGTGAGTACCCCTTAACCATTAGTTTTGCCTAGAATCTCACACTACGAGCACCTTTATAAACCTTCTCAATGCTAGTTGAGGTGTAACTAGCTCTATCCTAATAGCAGTAAAATTTTTTAATATCATCCTCAGTGATTTCTTGCAATTTCACAATTTCAAGCATTTCTCTCACTTCACGTGTATGCTCAGAACTTGTACCATTCTTGTCTTTATACAAGGTTCTCTAATTAAAAGTCATGTCATAGTATCTCAATATTTTCCTATTTTTGTCATACCAAAACTAGTTCTTGAACTAATCATAACCATATCCAATAAACAATATCTCACAACCTTGGGATGAAGTTTATCTGTCTTACGAAAGTCAACATACATGTAAGCCACATAGTCAAAAGTTCTCATGTGTGAAATATTTACCTCTTTTCCTAGCCAAACCTCTTTTAGAATCTTGAAATTCAAAGGAATTAACTATCCTCTGTTTATCAAGTATGTTGTTGTACTTATTGCATTTGCTCAAAATATTTTTGGTAACCCGCATGAACTCTCATGCTCTACACTTGCTCATTCATCATTCTGTTCATCCTTTTAGTTACCCTATTTTGTCTAGCCTTTTCAGGAATCGTGTTGGTCAATTTGATCCTACTATCAACCCAAAACTTCTTTAATTCTGTCTTTGTCATATTTCCTTTCATTGTTAGATCTCAATCATTTGATCTTCTTCTTAGTCTGATTCTCAACCTCAGACTTCCATTTTTTTAAAATGGAAAATAAACCAAATTTATTTTTCATAAGATTTCTTACCATCGTCATCAATGAAGGTGACATAATTTCTCGAGCCTTCAAGAGATGTAATGATTAAAGGTTGCCACACATCTGTATGCACTAGCTTCAACTTCTCTACCTTTAGACTTCTTCCTACCTTTGAGAAACTGGGTTTCTTATACTTTTCATAGACACAAATATGACAGAAGTCTAGATTAACTGATTTTAAACCTAGAAGAGCTCCTTTTAAATCTAAAATCTTCATCCCTGTCTCACCTATATGCCTAAGTCTATCATTTCATAACTTTGAGCTATCAGCGTTAGCTACAATGACTATGTTCAAACACCTTGTGGTAGTGTATAATGTCCTTGTTTTAGTCTGCTATGCTATAATCCTAACATTTGTTGCATCTATAAATGTTTTCATATACCCAATATTATCTAGCTGACCAACTAAGATCAAATTTTTCTTTAGGTCTAGAATGTACTTAACATCCTATAGCTTTTACTCATCCATACAAGAAGTCTTAATCAACACATTCCCCTTCTTAAAAATTTCCAAATGCTTATCATCAGCAAGATAAACCTTCCTGGATATTCCAAATTAAAATTTTTTTAACACCTCTCTACACAAAGAAGAATGATGATGCTTTAGAGTCCAAAACCTAATAATCAAAGTGGTTGTCAACGCTTAGAACCAAAACATCATTTATTTCCTCCATTGAATTTACATAATCATTTTCCTACTATCGCTGATTATTTTTCTTCTTTGACTTTGGACAATCCCTCTTAAGATGACCCTTATCATCACAATTCTAGTAGAGAACATTACTTCGACTTTTTGATTTCCCTCACCTTTAAATTTTGACTTGTCATGTTTATTTTGACCCCATTGCTCATTGCTTCCTTTTACCTTAATGTTCAAGGCATTCCTAAAGGATTCTCCTAATTCCCTCCGACAAATACTTTCATTGAGAATTGTATACCAAGCATAAATGAGCTTTAGTTTTCTTTACCATTATAATTACTAATTGCAGAAACAAAAGTATCCTAAATGTCGGGTAGAGAAGACAACAAAATTAGTTCTTAAATTTCAACGTCAAAATTAATCTCTACATAACCTAGTTGTCTGATAATCACATTAAATTCATTAATATGATTAACACCATTACTACCATCTGACATCTCAAGGTTAAACAACCTCTACATTAGAAGTACCTTGTTGATTGTCAATGGCTTCCATAAGTGTTTACCAAGGCCTTCAACAATCATGTGGTGGTCTTCTTATTCATAACGTTAAATGCAACATCCCTGGCCAATGTCAACCAAACTTCACTTAACATTTGCCTGTCTAGTATATCCTACTCAGCCTTTGCTATGGACTATAACTTCTTACTGAGAAAGAGGTATAGATAATCCTCAATATGCTAGCTTCCAAAACCCAAAATCCTTCTTATCAAACTTTTTTATTTTTCACCTTCTCATCCTCTATTGTTGTAAATCTTATGATTTCATAATCTCTGTCTGATACCAATTGTTAGGATCAACATTTATAAACAAATAGTAATAATAAATTATAGGAAAGGAAATTAAATGACATAATATTTTTATATGTTTAGTAATTTGCTAACATCTGTGATTGCGTTTGGAATTTTATTGAGAATTTATAATAGAATATGGAAACCAAATCCTATCTAGACTATAATAAAATATGGAAACAAAATCCTACTCAGACTAAGAAATTAATTAAATTTCCATTTATCATATGATTTCCTACTCGAAATAAAATACAACTCCTAATAATACAAGGAAACTAAATATTCCTATCAGGCTCCACATCCTATAACCAAATAAATTCAAATAATGAGTGAAAGTGACGTGTGTCATAGGGACTTATTCATGTACAAAGAAATTGAAATAAATTTTCCAAATTCCTCATGTGGCAATCAAGCTTATGTTGCAAAGTTTAACTCAGTCTTTCCTTCATGATCGTTGACCCACAATTTCATTTATTTATGAATACCTCACATCACTTGTGCGTAAGTTTTTCACTCCTCTCTTACAACACAAGTGTTTTTCATAAACAATAAAAAGGGACAAACAAGATGACAAAGCCAACCTATTATTAATCAAAACTCAAAGATACAATATAAAGGAGCTTAAGTCCAACTTAAAGAACTCTACAAGAACACTGCCCAAAAGAACTCCCTACTTGAAGCTCTCACGAAGAACTCTCTCCTAAATCTCTCAACTCTCTTGTAGATGATTGAATGCATAATAATTCGTGCAAATAAACTACAAAGGATGAATTTATATAGGTTTAGAAGAACTTAGGGACTAAGTAAGATAAAACTATCGACTTTCTCCAGTAACTTTACCAAAGTAGTGGGGAGATTCCATTTCTTCCACTAACTCCACTAAGTTAGTGGGAATGTATCCACTTTAGACCATTAGCTCCACTTTTGTATATGGGATAAGTGTCTGGAAGATGCCTATCCATTACCATGTCATCTGAACCACTTTTCCACTACTCAAAGAAGTGCTCCATATTGTCAATCATGTGCACTAGAGTTATTGACAGTCTTTCTGTCTCTTAAAAAAAATGCAATAAGATATAAGCTACCTACTTAGAAAAGGTAACTTGACCGTAACCTTAAATTCAAATAACCAAATATATGTTGAAAATAGTCAAATGATAAATAATACATATAATACTAAAATAAACAGGCAATACTCAACCTATTTAAGCACTTAATAAACATCTAGAATTTTATTATCATTAATTATTAATAATAATATTTTTATTAGTTATTACCATTTATATTTTACCTCTTTATTAATTAAATTAACTAGGTGCTACTCAACCTAGTAGGCTTATATTCAATGGTCTATCATGTAACACCTACATATCCCCTAGAAGAATATATGAATGCCACATAAAACAGTACAAACAAGTCAAAACATATGAAAAATTCTAGTAAATAATTCAGACAAACATACATTAAATTACATTGTACTTAACACAAACTCGTTGTAAATTCCAATCTAAACTGAAATATCGTTGTTAAAAACTTACAAACAAATTCATATATACATATCAAATACAAGGCAAAAGTCAAACAAAAAATTTACATTATTTACAAAACAACACTCAGACTCCATTGGCCATTGTGATTGTCTTCTCCCAGTTTTATAAACGTCACTTAGAACCTACACAGGGTAAATTCACCATGCTAAGCATATAGCTTAGTGAGAAATAATTAAACTATGCATAATTTGACAATTAATCATACTGATTCAAGTTATAGCACAAGCAGATATTTAAATTTTAGAACAGTTGCATAGTTAATAGAATTGAGTATCAAAGAAGGCACAATCCCTTCAGTTCGAAACATCATTTTTGTTTATTTCAAAATCCAACATATATTAGAATCCACAATCAAATGACTGCTTATCTGTCAACAGAAGTGAGTAACGAGACTTATACAGAAGATACCATAATTAGTATCATATCACAGAAGAGACTTACATCTCAATAACAGAAGACACCAAAGTGTCATTAACAGAAGACGCTGAAGTGTCAGACACCAAAGTGTCAATAACAGAAGACACCTAAGAGTCAAACACCAAAGTGTCACAGAAGCAGCTGCAGACTCTTCTAGGCATGCCTATTTACCCACAACTGGGACTCAACAGTTTTAAAACGAAATAAGGTAATTTCAGACATTTCATGTGCAAAGCAAGTAGTCAATCACATTCACATGCAAGTAGCACTTCCAATGATATAAACATGCATCAAACGCCTCAGACAATCATTGTCTGAAATTTAGAACACAATCAAATTAAATCAACTTCAACAAGCAGAACAAAGTAAGGTGTGATCATCTAAGATTACTTACAATCGCTCCCTTTCGCTTATTGCCTTGAAGTTCTGGCAATATATGGAAGTGATCGCTCTACTTTCCCTTCTATATACAATCAAACATAAGTTCATATTACCATATTTTTGACGTAACTAAATCAGCATTAGCATGAATGTATCATATAACATGCATGTTGAATGACAGTCCAGCTTTGTTTCAAATCAGACTTTCAGGTCTACTTTGCATGATCATTTAGATCAAGAAAATGGAGTATTTAAGTAACACTTTTTTTTAGACAATTGTTCATCTTTGTCTTAGGTTTCTAATGACACCAAAATCATATAATTCGGTTCTGCATACTGAAAGTTATACTCAAAAGAGTTCAGACTAAGCTATAACATAATTCTTAACTCAACTTAAAATTATATTTCGAAATTCTTAAAACTAGAATTGTAATTTTATCACTTCAGGAAAGTTGTGTCCTTATGTCTCTAGTTTAATATGAATTAAGAACTAACTCATTTGGAGATCCAAAATTCAAGATATAATAATCAAAATACCGAAGCATGTTCAATGAAAAAAATACTCCAGTTTATAACATTCCAATAGACTCCCTCACTTTCATCCAATCAATTCGGATGGCTATTTTGACATAGAAACTGAGGCTTCTGAGCAAAGTATTCTTTTAAAAAAATGTTCCTCTATGTTTTAAGTCTCTATTTATACCAAGATCATTCAATTTGGTTCATTATTCTATGAGTTATGCTCAAAATACCACAGAATGTATACATTTGAAATTTTGGCTAGAGCATGATCATACATTCAAGTTGTACAACCCATGTCTCTCAATTTCACTATCTAAAAATTACAAACTTTATACCAATTTAAAGCTAAGAGAATAAGATACAACTTGGGTGAAGACACCTTAGTCTAATTCGTCCTACATCAATACAGTTTATTCAATAACCACAAGACATGATTTATGTCCCTGGTAGTGCTACAACCTAAGCCAAGACTCAATTTTATGCCAAATTTTGAAAATCTTAGAGACAAAATTAACATTCGACTTCTTCAAAAAAGTTGTATAAATATGTTTCTAGTTTAATCCGAATTTAAATTCATCTAATTTGGATACATACAGGGCAAGATATGGCTAAAATACCGAAACCTATCCAGTAGAACTACTCATCTGAACCAGTTTCCAGCATGTATCAAATCTCAATTCTTTCTCATTTCAGTACACAATTGATCCATATCAACATCAAACAACATATGTTATCACAGGATACCAAGTTTATAATTTCCTTACCTTACTAAACTTCAAATTCCACTCCAAGAATCCAACTATTACAATACCTTCCAAGCAACTAATACACTTCCAAAATCAAGATAGATGTAATGTGCTTTGAATACCCATAGCACATCAGCCTAGAAATTTGTATGAGATAGCTTCTTCATGCAGCATATGGTAAGGAGTTTAATGTGATAGTACAAAAAATCAAAGTAAAAAGGCAGAGCAAGGAATCGGTGGAGAGAAGAGAGCTAAATGAAGGCTACTGAAGTCTTGTAAAGGCTTGACACCTAAGCTACTAGGTGTCTTCATTATATATTGCCACATATATCTCCAATGGACGACTTCCATTTGCCCTCCATTTATGTTGCCAATTGCAACACTTCCATTTGTCCTCTTGTCAACTTATTAACTATGTTATTTGTCAATGTATCAACTAAGCCAAATGTCACTAACTCATAGGCTTAATCATTGCAATTTTCATATACCAATTTATCTTGCCATTTGAAAATTTTCCTAATCTACATATACATTTAAATATCTCAATTCTCTGATGGTATCAATTAATTCCAATTTACTCACTATAATCCACTTGATCAAAAGTTCAAGTCATAAATCTTTCATATTCTAATCATAGCAAAATTCTAACTCCTATCACACATGTACTTTCATAAACATGTATTATTTCAACTAGGGTATATTTTGGGGCCTTACAACTCTCTCCCCCTTAAAAGAATTTTGTCCTCGAAATTTGTACCTGATTAAAATAGTTGAGGATGAAGCGAATCACACGTTAATATAGACTTAATAATTGATATACAAATGCACAAGAAGGGGGTTGAATTGTTTATTCTTTTTCAATGATCCCCTTTTTGATTTCTTTAAACTTGCTTTTTCTCAAAACTTTTGACAATCAGTAATGTAATTTTTTTTCTAAATTCTCGTATGAAAACAATAAGATTAAAAATTCAAAGTTAAAAGAGTTGAGAGTAGAGAGTAGAGAGTTTTGAAGAGAGTGTTCACACAACAGATTTATACTGGTTCACCCCAAACCGTGGGCTACGTCCAGTCCTCAGAGATCTTTCTGAGTTTTCACTATACTTCGCAAAGTTACAAGTATTCTTTGACTCCGAGCCTCTTCAGGTCTCTTATAACAAGTATTCTTTCACTCTTAGCCTCTTTAGGCTATCTGCTATTCTTCTTTCAACTGAAAGATGTTTCGAGCTTTTGTTACAGATAAGGATAGCTCTATGTTTAGCACAATAAAATTTCTAGCTTTTTGAATCTCAATAACTTTTTTCAAAAATCTCTAACTGTGTAACTTCTTCAGTCTTCAACTCCGACTCGTATTTATAGCCTTCGTCTTCAACTGCTTCTTGATAACAACTTCTTGCTTCTTTCTTCTTGATCTTTGAAGATTCAGTTTTTCAGTTGAGTTCTGTAACTAACTCAAGCTGATTAGTCATTTGGTGTGGTATTGGTTCTTCTGTCTCATTTTAACTCTACGCTTCCATCTCACTTTCAGCTTTGCGCTTCCGTCTCACTTTTAGTCTTTGCGCTTCCATCTGATTTTCTTTTGTTTGACTTTTGTTTTTGCGCTTCCTTCTAACTTTGCTTCTGTCTGATTTTCTTTCTGCTTCCATATGATTTTCTTTCCGTCTGATTTTGCTTCCGTCTAATTTTGTTTTGTTTGACTTTTGTTTTTGCGCTTCCGTCTGACTTTGCTTTCGTCTGATTTTTCTTTCGTCTCACTTTCTTTCTGCTTCTGTTTGATTATTTGGGCTTCATCAAAGTCACTAATCATGAAGTCATTTTAACTTAACAATCTCCCCCTTTTTGATGATAACAAATAATCATGGTAAAAAGAAAGTAGTATTATTCATAATATAACTATATACACTTGTAAAATTGTTAGCAATCAGCAAACTTCTTCTTCTTCTTCTTCTTTCTCTATCTTTTCTTCTTCTTCTTCTTCTTCTTCTTCTTCTTCTTCTTCTTCTTCTTCTTCTATCTCCTCCTATTTGTTATTAATAAAAAAGAATTACGATTGTAGATGCTTCATTATTTCTGAGAACATTTCCTTCATTTTTGTGTGAAGTTACTTGAGGTCTTGTCTTATTTGGGCTACTTCTTCTCGTAAGTCACTTATTGAAGCAGGCCAATCATCATTCTTCTACTGTTCTGCTGCACAAGCAATAGTAGTGCTATATGCATCTGATGACAGAACAATTGCTTCACTTATAACAAAGGCAG
>JAOTAX010000007.1:24536614-24572251 GCA_025629825.1 Erythroxylum guanchezii
ACATAATACATATACAAAAACACTCATTCAATTTCATTTACTATTTCTAAATTCCACTAAAAGATCGGGGTCCAACACAGTGCATAAGCTCGAGTTGAAGCAGAACGCACAGGTGGTCGATTAACAGTCTCTGACGGGGTACTCAGATTAGGTTTGTTCTGTCTAGGTCCTCCTTGACCTCTACCACTTCCTCCGTTCCCAGAAGATGTATGAGAAACCGTTCTACTTACTTGTGATGTCTGAGGTTGCTTGAGAGGGCAATTAGGTATCTTATGCTCAGTATTGCCACAACAATAACATGCTCCCATAGCCCTTCTGCAAACACCCCAATGATGCACAAAACAATGAGGGCACTCTAGGGGATCAAAACCTCGGCCCACAGAAGAACCCCTACCAGAAACAGTCATTGAGGGATAATTTTGTGACCTTCCTCGAGCCACGGATCTCTGAGTAAACTCTGGTACAAAAGAAACACTATCCTGACGTCGTTTGCCTGAGGCAAAGCCCCTTCGTTGATTCCTTTCCCTCTTAATCACCTCCTGCCTCTCTATCTTCATAGTAGCCTGCACCAGCTGATGATAATTTACTTGTTGCAACAAAGTAACTGTTGCCAAATGCTCCTTGATCGAATCATTCAATCCATCCTCAAACTAATGACACCGAAACTCCTTAGTAAACACCAGTTCTGGGGCATACTTACTGAGGCGATTGAATTCTCGATCGTACTTAGCAACTGACAAATTTCCCTGCCTCAGATTTAGAAATTGCTTCCACTTCTCCTTTTTGTAAGCTTCCGTAACTTACTTAGCATTGAACTCTCGGGTAAAGAAATCCCAAGTCAAAGGCACCTGTAACTGTGGATTTCTCAAAACAAACTTCCACCACTCATAGGCTGCTCCCTGAAGGAGAGAGACAGCACAGTGCACCCTCTGATATGCTGGACAACTGATCTCCTCCAATACCCTCTTCACCTTCTCAATCCAGAACTCAGCTCATTTAGATTCCTCCAAGATGTCCCAGTAAATTCCTCAGCTCCATACTTCTGCAGCTGATCAATTGGAGCCTTAGGTGTGGTCATACGGTGCAATAATGTCATCATATCCTGGGACAACTTCACTAAAGCCTCTCCCTGAGCTGTAGGAGGAAGTGGCATCCCAGCTTCACCTCGATTAACCCCCGAGTGTCTAGGTATTTCTGGATGATTTTGCTCCGGCTGACTGCTCTCAGCAACTTCGTCAATAGAATCGTGAGATCCTTTCATCGTAAATTCTTTAGACAAAACATCGAACATCGTATTAGGCCAAAACACAACTTGTACACTCAATAGAAGCAATATTTAAGTGCTGGCTAAACCAAAATCGCCTAAACCATGCTTTGATACTAAAAAGTGTAACACCCACATACCCCCTGGAAGGATATATGAATGCCACACAAAACAGTACAAACAAATCAGAGCATACGAAAAATTCCAGTAAACAATTCAGGTAAACATACATTAAATTACATAGAACTTAACACAAACTTCTTGTAAATTCCAAACCAAACTGAAATATCATTGTTACAAACTTACAAACAAATTCATATATATATATCAGATACAAGGCAAAAGTCAAACCAAAAATTTACATTATTTACAAAACAACACTTAAACTCCATTGACTATTGCGGTTATCTTGTCCCAGTCTTTATAAACGTCGCTCAAAAACTACACGGGGCAAATCCACCATGCTAAGCATATAGCTTAGTGAGTAATAACTAAACTATGCATAATTTGACAATTAATCATACTGAATCAAGTTATAACATAAGTAGATATTTAAATTTCAGAACAATTGTATAAATAACAGAACTGAGTATCAAAGAAGGCACAATCCCTTCAGTTCGAAACATCATTTTTGTTTATTTCAAAATCCAACATATATCATAATCCACAATCAAATGACTGCTAATTTGTCAACAGAAGTGAGTAATGAGACTTATACAGAAGATACCATAATTGGTATCATATCACAAAAGAGACTTACGTCTTAATAATAGAAGACACCGAAGTGTTGTTAACAGACGACACTGAAGTGTCAGACACCAAAGTGTCATGAAAGTAGCTGCAGACCCTTCTAGGCATGCCTATTTACTCACAACTAGGACTCAACAGTTTTAAAGCAAAATAAGGTCATTTCAAACATTTCATGTGCAAAGTAAGTAGTCAATCACATTCACATGCAAGTAGCACTTCCAATGATATAAACATCCATCAAGCGCCTTGGACAATCATTTTCCAGAATTCAGAACACAATCAACATAAATCAACTTCAATAAGCAGAACAAAGTAAGGTGTGATCATCGAAGATTACTTACAATCGCTCCCTTTCGCTTATTGCTTTGAAGTTCCGGCAATATCTGGAAGTGATCGCTCTACTTTCCCTTCTATATACAATCAAACATAAGTTCATATTACCATATTTTTCATGTAACTAAATCAGCATTAGCATGAATGTATCATATAACATGCATGTTCAATGACATAGTCAAGCTTTGTTTTCAAATCAGACTTTCAGGTCTACTGTGCATGATCATTTAGCTCAAGAAAATGGAGAATTTAAGTAACACTTTCTTCTAGACAATTGTTCATCTTTGTCTTAGGTTTCTAATGACACCAAAATCATACAATTCT
This sequence comes from Erythroxylum guanchezii, assembly GCA_025629825.1. NCBI lineage: Eukaryota > Viridiplantae > Streptophyta > Magnoliopsida > Malpighiales > Erythroxylaceae > Erythroxylum > Erythroxylum guanchezii. Next base: position 24,539,286 of record JAOTAX010000007.1, read on the forward strand.
GTTATGTATACTGAAAGTTATACTCAAAAGAGTTCAGACTATTTTTAATCTACAATAGAATTCTTAACTCAAATTAAAATCAGATTTCTAAATTCTTAAAACCAGAATTGTAATTTTATCACTTCAGGAAAGTTGTGTCCTTATGTCTCTAGTTTAATCTGAATCAAGAACCAACTCATTTGGAGATCCAAAATTCAAGATATAATCAAAATACCGAAGCATGTTCAATAAAAAAATTCTCTAGTTCATAACATTCCAACAGACTCCCTCACTTTCATCCAATCAATTCGGATGGCTATTTTTACATAGAAACTGAGGCTTCTAAGCAAAGTATTATTCTAAAAAAATGTTCTTCTATGTTTTAAGTCTCTATTGATACCAAGATCATTCAATTTGGTTGATTATTCTATGAGTTATGCTCAAAATATCACAGACTGTATACATTTGAAATTTTGGCTAGAGCATGATCATACATTCAAGTTGTTCAACCCATATCTCTCAATTAAAATATCCAAAAATTACAAACTTTATACCAATTTAAAGCTAAGAGAATAATCTACAACTTTGGTGAAGACACCTCAGTCTAATTCGGCCTATATCAATACAGTTTATTCAATAACCACAGGATATGATTTCTGTCCCTGATAGTGCTACAGCCTAAGCCAAGACTCAATTTTATGCCAAATTTTGAAAATCTTAGAATTAACATTCGACTTCTTCAAGAAAGTTGTAGAAATATGTTTCTAGTTTAATCCAAATTTAAATTCATCCAATTTGGATACCTACATGGCAAGATATGACTAAAATATCGAAACCTGTCCAATAGAACTACTCATCCAAACCAGTTTCCAGCATGTATCAAACCTCAATTCTTTCCCATTTCAGTACATGATTGATCCGTATCAACATCAAACAACACATGTTATCATAAGATACCAAGTTTATAATTCCCTTACCTTACTAAACTTCAAATTCAACTCCAAGAATCCATCTATTACAACACCTTCCAAGCAACTAATACACTTCCAAAATCAAGATATATGTAATGTGCTTTTAATACCCAAAGCATATCAGTCTAGAAATTCGTGTGAGAGAGCTTCTTCATGCAGCATATGGTAAGGAGTTTAACGTGATAGTACAAAAAAATCAAAGTAAAAAGGCAGAGCAAGGAATCAGTGGAGAGAAGAGGGCCAAATGAAAGCTACCGAAGTCCTTTAAAGGCTTGACACCTAAGCTACTAGGTGTCTTCATTATGTATTGCCACATATATCTCCAATGCATGACTTTCATTTGCCCTCCATTTATGTTGCCAATTGCAACACTTCCATTTGTCCACTTGTCAACTTATTAACTATGCCATTTGTCAATGTATCAACCACGCCAAATGTCACTAACTCATAGGCTTAATTATTGCAATTTTCATATACCAATTTATCTTGCCACTTGAAAATTTTCCTAATCTACACATACATTTAAATACCTCAATTCTCTAATAGTATCAATTAATTCCAATTTACTCACTATAATCCACTTGATCAAAAGTTCAAGTCATAAATCTTTCATATTCTAATCATAGCAAAATTCTAACTCCTATCACACATGTACTTTCATAAATATGTATTATTTCAACTAGAGTATATTTTGGGGCCTTACATATCAACTTATCTCTACTAATCATAATCACTCACTAAATAGAAAGGTAATTAGATGCGTAAATATTGGTACAGGGTACTTTAATCCCTCAATCTAATCTAGTACTCTGATACTATTTCAGTACCTAATCATCGACACAAGATATCCTTAAGACTTAGGATATTCCTGTACCACTCTAGTACCTAGCCATTGATACAGGACATCCTTGCAACTCAAGATGCCCTAGTACTTACTCGATGGATAGATACCTAGCCACAAATCACTCATATCTCAACAACCCATCAATTTATGACCATCAAATATAGCCTATCTTAGGTAAGCCACAAATTCACAACTTTTATAGTCTATTCTTAAACCATTATAAACTAGTCTTTATCTAATTTTATGAACGTGATTTATTTACCCTAATATTCTTAATCATACATATGCATAATTGAAAATTATAAATATCATATTTTTTCCCAAATTATCAAATGATACACATCATAACATGTAACTAAATATAAACACTGAACATTTTGTAACTTGTTAATTATTTATTTCGTAAATGAAATATTTAAATTTTCATATATTTCATAATTTCACATTGTTAATTGTTAATTATTAATCATTAATTTAATTAATTAATTACTAATCTAAAATATGATTTACCATAAAATAATTTATTAATAACAAAAATTCACAATTTCATAAAGTGTACACGAATATATCAAGGTTATCCTTACCTGATTAGTGGACTCAACTATTTGATAAGTCCAATCTACTCCCTAATCCATCCTTTGGACCTATATGAAGTTGTATACCTTTCAAATAAAATTTTGGGTTGTTAATCTCTACAATTTTGTCTCTAATCTATTGAAAATATGGAGAAGAAGAAAAAGAATGGAGCATTTTCGTTGGTTTTTATACAACCCACCTATTCAACTATATATATATATATATATATATATATATATATGTATATATTGTTACTCTTTTTGCATTTTTATGGGCTGATTTGGGATTTTCTTGGGCTTTACATCCTTACACGGTTACATATCTTTCAACCTCCTTATCGAATTTAAGTGCCTTCCTGCACCATCGGGCTTAAGATGATTAGTTGCTTCATTATTTTTTGGTCTCACATTCAAATCTTGCATCTCATCGAAGAGTTTCACCAATATGCACCAATATATGTCAACGCTCGCCTACTCTTAAGTTTTGTCGATGATTCCTGTTCTCCTTACCTACTCATAAGTCTTTACCTTGTTTCATCAATTCAGATGTTAAACATCAACCAAGGCTCACCAATACTTGTACAATTTTGCAACTTGAATTGAGGGGTCTAATAACGTGGGTGATCCTAACAAAGTAAGGTTCATAAGAGAAAATCGAACTTTGGATCCAAGTTACAAAGTTGTTGTCTCACAAATTTAAATTTGAGAGTTTAGAGAAGATTTTAATAGTGAGAAAGAAGGAGAGGTGAAGAGTTGACGGTGCAAAAGAGAAAGTGACTAAGATAGTCAATAGAGGTCCCATCTATTTTTAATGGTGGAATACATTACTATCCATTAAGTTTCATACTAACAATAATAAATCTTTAACAAATATTTCAAAAAATCACGTCATTGATTACCGAAATTCTAATGATTTAGATCTCATAAATTTTTAAAATGTTAATTTTTGTATAGTTTAAATGTTGAAGTCTATCTTATGTTTTTATATAATACTCCACAATTATAAAACACTATACTTTATAATTTCCTATAAATCAATTATTTCTTTATTTAATATGAGTGTGAATATTCATAAAAAAAGAGGTAAGAAAGAAAATAGAATAACTATTTTGAGTCAGGTCACTGATTATGTAATTAAACACATTGATATATTATTTTTGGGAATGACAAATAAGTCAAAACCTTTTTTTGGAATAAATGAAAGAAGAATTAGATTACATAGGCGTAAGATAAGAAGGAGTTCTTAACAAACAAAGTAGTAAATAAACTACTACAACACAGAAAGGATGAAAATGAAGAGTTCTGTAGTGACATTATGCTTCGATCATTAGAAATCCTCTTATCGAAAAATTAGTAATGCAAACCAACAACAAAACCCAGCAATATCTGCATAGGCCCTTAATTAAGAATCAACTTAGACACACGTTAGATACCTAATGCTGTGCAAAGATTAGAGCTGGAAGATAAATGGAGATTTTTTGACAAAACAATCTCACGAATATCAGAGATTATCAAAGAGATCGAGCTTTCTTATGTCAAAGATTTGAGCTAGAAGCGTCGAAGATTCCGTTCTCTCCAAAACGAGTAGATACAAACTCCCAAGACAATCGTAAGGACAGGTCTTTGAGACACTGGTTGAGAAGAGAGACAATTTGTAATAGCAACCACATCCGAGTCTGGAGTTGTCCAAGAACATAATACAGTGATATATGCCCATATTGTTTTGTTGAAGGGATAGTCAAAGAAAAGGTGAAAGCATGATTCAATATGCAGAGAACACATGGGACAGGATTGATCCATTTGCACATATGGAATACGGTCCGTTGTGGAAAGCTTATTTTGAATGGCCAACCAAAAGATGAAGGAAATCCTTAGTGTTAAATGACGGCTCCAAACAGTGGCAGCCTATGGAACAATGGTTCTATGGTTACGCAAGTTATCACAAATGATTTTACTAGTCAGATGGTTTATAGAAATACCTTTCCAGAAGAAGGCGTCAGGTTCTTGAGGAGTAGGGGGATAGTCAGGCTGAAGGTGGCAAAGACTTTTAGGAAGATTCCAAGAGTTCCCAACAATGAAAGCCATCATCCGTGTTTTTAGTGGGAACAATGGGAAAGCCCGAGAAAGATTCGTCTGGTGAATTAAGGGGCCTCTACTAGACCAATTATCGTACCAGAGGAATACCAACCGTCGATCTTTAATAACACAGGAAGTCTGTTGTCGGATATCATCCTTTAGCTTCAAAAGCTGATTGAGAAAGAAAGAATGTGAAGCTTTCGAATAGATAGCCCATATGCTTTTCCCTTTAAGAAAGTAAACATGGAGCCACTTGATCCACAAAGTGTTCTTATCCTCCAAAATCCACCAAAATCGCTTAAGAATCAAAGAATGGTTAGAAGTTTTAATAGATAGAATGTTCAAACCTCCTTCTTGCTTTGGATAGCAAATGTCAGCCCACTTCACCTTTGCTGCACCAAGGTTGCCATTCAAATGACTCCATAAAAAAGTGCGAAGTAGCTTGTCAATCTCCTTGATAATGGTTTGCGATAGGAATATGTGGGAACTCTAATACACATGCAAAGAATTAAGGATTGATTTAATAAGCTGTAGCTTACCCGCATAGGAAAGCAGCTTATTCACCCAAGATTTAACTCTTTTCTGTATCCTTCTAAGAGGGGGTGACAATCAGCATAGTTAAGCCTCTTGGTCGACACAAGGAGGCCAAGGTAAAAGAGAGGGGGATTTTGCATCTTCATGCCCGTAGCCTCACTAATGGTGGATTCCAAAGTAATATCTTCGTGGGACAAAATGAAGTGGCTCTTGAACAAGTTGATCTTCAACCCAGAAACAAGTTGAAAGACGTGGAGAGCATGCATAAAAGTTTGCATAGATTCCAAATCAGTCCTTTGTATAGTACTTAAAGTTAGGGTTAGAAATAGTCTCCTTTCTTATAATAGCGTTGAGGATTTCCATAGCCATGAGAAATAAATATGGAGAAATAGGGTCACCCTGTCTAATTCCTCTCGCTACTTTGAAATAATGGGTACGGGATCTATTAATCAAAACCGAAAAAGAAGCTGTGGTGATGCATGCCATGACCTAATTAATAAATTGATATAGAAATCCAAAGGCCGCCAACATAGATTGCAAAAAATGCTAATTGATACTATCAAATGCCTTATGGAAATCAATTTTCAAGGTACAATTCGGAGGGTTGTGAGAAGTAGGGTAGCCTTTCAAAAGCTCTTATATGATAAGACAATTATCAACAATGTATCTTCCTGACAAGAAGGCACTTTGATTATCACTAATCAAAGGATTCAATACTTTCTTCAATCTATCAGCAAGAATCTTAGAGATCACTTTATAAAGGAAATTGGTGCATGAGATGGCACGGTAATCTGCAAATGTAGAAGGATTTGCCCCTTTCGGAATTAAGCATAAGAAGGTGTGGTTAATCTTTTTAAGAAGTATCCCATTTTGAAAGAACTCATGTATGGCCTCTTTGACAAAACCACCAATAATATTCCAAGATTGTTAATAGAAGTAGCCATTTGATATGTGTTTAATTGTTGATATATTTAATCATTTACACTTAGCGATTATTGACATAAAAATGCTTAAGATACTCACTTTAATTTATATATGATTTTAGGTACAATTTGGAAGCAAAGAAGTTAAAGTGAGTCAAAAGCACGACATATGGGTCATTTTCTGAAGATTAATTTTTACTTGTCTTCTTGGAGCAAGAAGAAAAAAATTAAAATTAAAAGACAAGAAAGAAAACACAAAAGAAGATAACCAAGAAGCTGCCAAATAAAATAACACAGCAGCTGGAATGAAGCAAAATGGTAGCATCATTGACCAAGCAAGGAGCAGCAAATAATAAGCAAAAACGACGACGCACAGTGAAGGCAGAAGAACAAAACGCAGGTGCGAAGAAGAAAAAAGGAGAGGCTTAAGAACAACAAATTAATGAAATATGCTTAATTAGGGTGTAGGCCAAGATTGAACCAAAGATCCAGGTCCCTACCGAAATTTCCACTTTTATCATTTTATTGCATGTTTTCTTTAATTTATTTTTATTAGCTAGTTTCATTTTATTTTCTTATTTCAAAAATCCAAACCCTCTTTTTTTTTTCCTAAATACCAGTTAATTTCATTTCATAAACTTTACACACACTCTCTGTGGGATCGACCTAGACTCACCACTGCTATAGTAGACCAGTTATTTTATTTTGACTAGCGTAACGACGCGCGGTCAAATTTTGACGCTGTTGCCGAAAAGTGCGGTGTTTTAGTTTTTGATTGTGATTTAATTGGTGTTTTGTATATATTTTTTCATAAGTGATTTCTTTTCTATTATTTTGTGATCTTTTCATTTTTGTTTCATGTTTTTTTAAAAAATTGATATGGATGGAAGTAATTTCTTTAATGACTCATATTCTTAATCCTATAATAATATTTAGACTGATCAACCTAACTTTTGTTATGGATGGGATAATCACCAGAATTACTTCGATGATAGTTTGTAGGATGCACAACAATTCTCGTATAGACCAGAAGCTTCCTATCACGACTCCTGTCCATCTATGGAAGAGTTGAATAATATTGTGAAAAAATTATAGGAGAATACTCTACAATTCCAGAAAGATGGAGGGCAATTTCCAAAAAATACATGGTCTAGCACCCAAGATCCGAAAAGCCAACATAATTCTGTTGCATCTTTAGAAGAACTTGTTAATAATATTGCAGCTAACAATTTACAATTTCTACAAGATATGTAGTAATTACAACAAAATATGCAGGAGGAATTGGAAGAATTCTGACAAGAGACAAAAGCAAGTCAACAGAGGATGGAACACCTAATGGGTCAGATGGAAATAGGCCTTGATCACCTAGAATCGCAAAGCAAAGAGGAACAACCGTATCAACCCGAGGTGTACCAAATTGAAGTCTATGTGGAAACTTTACAAAGTGATGAGGGGCTTGAGAATTTTGAGATCAACCCTTAATGAATTGTTTGTGTCGAAGAAGTAGAAAAGGAGCTCGAAGCCAAAAAGGAGGCATCTTTTAGCTCGGAGGTAAGTACTGCATCTATGATTATTTTTGAAACTAACTCTTTACCTTTACATAACAGATTGGAGGAATTAAATGATGAAGAAAAAGATGAAGAGATGTTCAAAATTTTTCCGGAGTGTATGGACTCAGTTGACATTAAGAATCAGAGGATAGGGAAGACACTGAATGAGGATGATAATCAACTAAGGCCCTATCTAGAACTACCCCACATGGAAATGGCGCTAACTGTAATACCCGAAGATCACAATTTTGTCACATGAGGAGAAGAAGGAGTCGAGCCAGCGACCCTAAACAAAGACGCTTCTTGGGAAGCAACCCAAGGGAAGTAAATTTCTTTTCCTTTACATTTCCACAATACTTTTTTTTATGCATGTGTTTTTTTGAATTTGTTTGTTTTACTTGTTTTTAAGTTTTCAATCAAAATAAGAGAAAGAATAAAACAAATGAAACAAGCATTTTCTCATTTTCTATTGCCTTTAGGATTATATAATCATGATTAGAGTGTGATTGACTAGAGAATTTCACAGCAACTTTAACATATACTTTTGCTCTTGTGTTTGGTCGATATGCATTATCTTTAGATGAGTAGCAACTAATGGTAGATAAAGCCGGTGAGATTTTGAGCCTTATTTGACTAACACATCCATATCAGTCTCATTGCCTCTTGATAATGTGTGACCTTCATGACATGTACATCCCGATTTTGCATTGAATTTCTATTCAATACCACACTTTTATCACATGCATTAACATGGACATGATTAGGCATTCTTTGTTTTTCATAAACAACATTGGCTAAATAACCTATCCTATTGACATGATTTTTCCCTTGACAAACCCCTTTGAGATTTAGCCTTTCTTTTTGTATAAACCACATTTTATGCTTTTAAACTTAACCAAATGTCCTACCCAAGTCATAAAGCTAGTGGAACATTTGTGATTATTGAGTTTGTAGATGTACAAAATTCTAAGTGTGGGGGTGTACATATGTGAGGGTTGGTTATAATGTTGGGTTGTTATTTTATATCTTATAATTGAAATTCCAATGTTGATGTAGTTTATTCTAATTTTGACAAGGAAAAGAAAGAAAGAAAGAAAAAGCGAAAAGAAAAGAAAAAGAAAGAAAAAGGAGAAGAATGAAAAAAAAAAGCTTAAAATAAATGTATCAAGGAAGAATTGCATATGTGTTGAAAAGTTGTTTATGGTTTATACATCTTCCTAGAGTTGTAATGGATGTGTTAGTATGTTGAATATGAGGTAGAGGTTGGCTTGGAAGGTTTACTCTTGTGATTTCATTGGCATAAATTATGAGTGATTCCTTCGGATTGGTATAGGCTTCATGTGGTTTGTGTATGAAAACTAAATGGGGTTGTGAAATGTAAATGTTGCATTCGTCATAGCTGAAGATATCCAATTTTTAACGAGTGTTGCTTTGTTTCAGTAGCTTTGATGACTTTCATGCTATTTGACCCAAATATATCTCACATCAGCTTTGCCCATATTACAACCTTAAAAAGTCCTTTGATTCATGATTTTGCATGTGGACATTAGTGGTGGAGAAATGAAATGATATGCAAAGTTATGGATTGTCATGATCATAAATAGTGTTGAGTGTACCTGTGGATCTATTTTATTTAAACACATTTTCCGAGTCTACCATTAGATTGCTCAGTTTTTGAAGATATTGAATGTTGATTGATCATGAGTAAAAGCTTGGAATGTTAATTTCTTGCTATGATTTTTAAAAGTTATTCATCTTTGCTTGTGATTATATATTCTTGGAAAAATAGGGCAATTGAGTCAATGTTTGGGTCAATGAGCTTAATTTGGATGTTTTTCCCTAGGACGGAAAAAAGCTAATTGTGGGGGAAATTGATATGTGTTTAATTGTTTATGTATTTAATCATTTACACTTAGCGATTATTGACATGAAAATGCTTAAGATACTCACTTTAATTCATATATGATTTTAGGTACAATTTGGAAGCAAAGAAGTTAAAGTGAGTCAAAAGCACGACATATAGATCATTTTTTGAAGATTAATTTTTACTTGTCTTCAAGAAGCAAGAAGAAAAAAAATTAAAATTAAAAGACAAGAAAGAAAACACAAAAGAAGACAACCAAGAAGCTGCCAAATAAAATAACACAACAGCTGGAATGAAGCAAAGCGGCAATGTCATAGACCAAGCAAGGAGCATCAAATAATAAGCAAAAACAACGACGCGCAGTGAAGGCAAAAGAACAGAACGCAGGCGCAGAGAAGAATAAAGGAGAGGCTTGAGAACAACGAATGAATGAAATATGCTTAATTAGGGTATAGGCCGAGATTGAACCAAAGATCCGGATCCCTACCGAAATCTCCACTTTTATCATTTTATTGTATGTTTTCTTTAATTTGTTTTTATTAGCTAGTTTCATTTTATTTTCTTATTTCAAAAATCCAAACCCCCTTTTTTTTCCTATCTACCAGTTAATTTCATTTCATAAACTTTACACACACTCTATGTGGGATCGACCTACACTCACCACTGCTATAGTAGTAGAGTTATTTTATTTTGACTAGCCTAAGGACGTGCGGTCACCATTAAAACCATCTGGCCCTAGAGCTTTCTTACCATTCATTCTAAAGACACATTGCTCAATTTCACTATCCTCCACCGGCTTAGTTAACTGCTCCAAATCAGAAGAAAAAATTTGTCTAAGATTAAGATGTTGAAAATCATGAAGAGAAGCATGAGTGCGTATATCAGTGCCAAGTAAGGAGCTGAAGAATCTAAAAACCTCTTCCTTAATATCCAACGAATTGTGAAGAACATGACCATTGTGAGAAGTAATAGAATAAATCTTGTTGCGATTTTGTCTGGATAAAATTGAATGCAAGAAGAATTGTGAACAGTTGTCCCCTGCTTGAAGCCAATTAATTCTGGCTCTCTGTTGTAAAAGGGAGGACCGGTTATTGACTGCTTGAAGGTATTAGGTGAGAGCTAGTTTCTCCTTGTCAAGGAGGGTTTGATTGCCAGGCTTAAAAGATAAAAGGTTTTGCACCTTAGTCAACTCCCCTCTAGTGGTGTTGATGGCTTCAACAGTTGAGCCTTGAGAAGACTTCATAAGTTTAAGTTCCTATTTGATGACTTTCAATTTTTGCATACACCCGAACTGCATAGTTCCTCTGCAGCTGTGCATAAGTCCTTATTGGCAAGCCTCAACAAAGCTAGGAGCCTTCGCTAAGTAGTTGTTGAACCTAAAGGGATGGTGGATGGCCACAGGTGGAGACAAGTTTGAGACTAGGAAAGGCGTATAGTCTGAAAATAAAAGGTCCATGAACCAAGCTGTGCTGCTGGGAAAATTCTGAATCCAAATATCATTCACAAGGGCTCGATCAAGCTTCTTTCGAAAAACCACCTTCCTTCTATTTATTCGACTATGTAAACAAATGGCCAAAAAACTTGAGATCAGACAACCTAACCTGCTCCAAACAGTCTAACATATCTACTAAGTGATTTTTCAAACAAATGTTGCCCTGAGCCTCAGATGAGTAGAGTGTGGTGTTGAAATCACCACATAAGAGCCATGGTTTTGTAATAGTGCCACTACCTTGCTTTAAGTTGTTCCATAAATCACATCTTTGAAAATCAAAATTACTAGCATACACAAAAGATATGTTGAAATCCATACTACCTTGCAACAACAAAATTCGAAGGTGCATGGCTTGGGCAGTAGCCTCGAGTAGATCCACCTTAATCTCATTAACATTGAAGCATATTATTATCTGCCCATATGCATGTTGAGTATGGTTAGATAACCAATTCCATTGAGGACCCAAAATATGCAGTTTATTCATATTGGCCAACTTAACTTTTGCCTCAGTAAACCAATCAGAAGGGGTTTCTCACGGCATACAAAATCCTTTAAGGCTAGCAACTTAGAAGGATTGTTTATTCCTCGGGCATTCCATATCAAAATAGTCATATTAAGAAGAAGTGGTTTTGAGGCTTTTACCCTTGCCTCGTTGGGATTTTCTTTTTGTAATCGAGAGAGAGTTCCCATTGCTCTCATCTAGTTTGGTACCCGAAGAAGGATTAGAAGTATCATCCACCTTTGCCATATTGACTAGAGAAGGCGCGTTTGGACTAATGTTCTCCTGGTTAGGGGAGTTAGTAGAAAAAGATATTCAAGCTAAACAAGGAGATGCATTATTAGACATGACGATTCCTTCAGCTGTAGTATTTTCCCCAATAACTGATTTCTGGACTAGAGCAAGATTATCCGCATTAGGCAAGGTTTCGTCAACAGGAATAACAACAGTAGAAACTTCTTCTCTGGCATTACATACAAGATCAGTCAACCGGCCAGGAGTCTGACGTTCATCAAAATGGATGTCCTCTGTTTAAGTCATCAGCTCATGATAGGTGCCAGTCTTAAAAAGCTTACCCGTGGGTCTCCAGGTTGAGGTATGAGGCTTGGCTGAGGGTGCCAATAATACGAAACAGCTATACTATCCTCCCATAACTGATTTCCATCACCCAACTGCATAATTGGTATTTCATTGGGAAGGTCTGTCGATACATCAATACTTACACAAAGACGAGCATACCTAATCCTTTTCTTTGTTGTTGTATTCTCATCCATACATAAGGGCTTACCGATGTAGCTAACGAGTTGACTGAGGCCTTGCGTGGTTCAATACTCCAGCAGTACGTTGTGAAAATTAATCCAGATTGGAAGACTTTGTATCTTAATGGATTCCAATAGAAGACCCATCTGCCAAATTTGCAAGAATATTGGTTGACTCCCAAGGTGTCAAGGACCCTCCTCATGAATTTTGGAGGCTGCCGAAGTGGAGGACAAGGTTATCTTCTGAGAGTAGCACGTCAGTGAGGCCTCTGTTCTTCCATAATCGATTAGCCCATCTCAGAATAAGCGGAAAGGTTGGTCTTTGATCTAGGAAAAAACCAACTAGTATGGCCTTCCAATAGTTTGCACCTTCTTGTAGAGTAGCGAAATATGGGCACACTATACACTTTCCGTCTACTTCATTAGGAGAAGTGTAAGACAGAGTAGACTCGAAGGAGTCCCCAACTACCTGTTTTCATGATTTCTGGGCAGTCACAAGTATATTACGTAAAGGGTTAAGGGTGTGAGGGGATGGGTCAGAGGATAACGGAGGAAAGTCTTCTGTTTGAGGGGGTGGCGGGTCAGTCATGGTGGGGACAGGAAAAGGCGAGAAAATAAAACTTAATTAATTTTATTTTTGGCCTTTTGATCGAATTTGTATTTGGACTTCACAAACTGACTCAGATCCAAAATTTGGCCATATATAAAAGGTCATAGATTTTCACTTCTCTTTTTTCACTCTCTGTTCCCTATCATTTATTCTTTGCTCTCAGCCACTTTTCATTTCATCCATCTATGCATAGAGCAAGAAATTCGGGATAGAAACCTTAAAAACTGAAATTTTTTGAGGTTAGGTCATTAACAAATTTCCCATACCCTCTCACCTATAACTATTGTGACTAACAAGAAGTTTGGTTCAACATCTTTCTCTAAGAAAATACAATAAACGGCCACTTATAGTTGTTCTTTTTTAATGCTAGATCCATGCATAACTTTCCTTTTTGGCTTATCAACTAGTAGAAGAAATGGGATGGATCGATGCACCAAATTCAAATATATCAGGAGTATTATATTTTTAAAACCGAGTATCAACCTAGATATCATAAAGACCTTTTTCCTCTGACTCTATTATTTATTTTAAAATTCTTTAGCATATGGGTGATGACTCTATTATTTATATCATAATAAGAATATTCAAAATAAACGGTGGAATAAATTTGCTCAAGGTCATAAAATTTCTTCTCAAGATGTAAAAGAATGGTTAGCTCAAAAATTTCAACCTATTTAACAAAAAAGTGATGAACCCATCATACTTCTATGATAAAAATTAAAAAACAATGTTTTGTTAATTAGAGCTAAAATTAAAGAAGAATATTTTGAATTAATGAAGTAATTATTGAAATCTCAATCGACTTCAACTTTAGAAGGTGACAAATAAGAAATTGATTTAAGCCTAAAAAATGGGAAAGTAGATTTAGTAAAACCCCTGCCCGAGGACTTAAGAAAAGGTCAAAATGACATAGGTTAAAGCTCCCAAGAAACACTCGATTAAAGATGACAGACTAATTTTGTCGCCCATCAAGTTATAATGTTTATTATTTAAAAAACTCCTTTTAATTTATCTTTAATTCTTCAATTAAATAATTTATAATCATATATCAAGATTGACATTTAGCAACGCTTCATGACCACCCAAATATTTAGAAATGTCAAAGTCGTTTTGACTAACCTTTTCGTGCATAATTTTTCCGTATAATTCAATCTTTTCATCATATAATGTTCCGATTAGACATAGAGCATGCAATTAATATCTACTATATTTTTAGTCTAATTAAATAGCTTTATGTCATTAGCTATCGATTCAATAATGAAATTTGTAAATTATTTACAAAGAGTCATTATACATTGAATAAGGATTTCCCAAATTAATACTAATCGAGAACAACGGAATATTCTTCCTAATTATTTTAGAGTGATAAATCATATCTTAATAATACAACTACCTCCATATATACATACAATGACTACCGATTGATCGAGCAATGATTAAATAGGTTATAAGTAGTATCAAAACATAGCAATTCTTATACAAGATAACTTTGAAAACCTCAAATCAAAGGATCACTTATACCATTATCACAATGAGAATTTTATAGATATATAAGTAATGTTCTAAATGGATTTCTCGTATTGGGTTTACTTAGTGAACTTATTCTCTAACAAGTATCTACACGTTTATTTAAATATGTCCATACTTTAGCCTATGAGATTGACTACTTCCCTCATAAGAAAAAACATAATATGTGCTATTTTTTTAACGTTATATTAATATCCAATCTTAATGGAACAATGACTAAGAACAATTTAGGGATAATACATAAATGTAATATGAACATTATAATTATAATCTTATTATAATTTTATTTGCAATGTACAAATATCCTATGAACTTTATCATACACATCTAAACATGTACATGATAAAGAATACCTTTAAATAATTGTCATTAATCTACAACCAAACTAATTGGTTGTAGGGCATAAACCAACATGTATGACATGCAGTCTTAAAATAAGAAAAAATTAAAAATAAGTAGTGAAAAAATTAAACAAAAAATTAGCCCCATTAAGACAAGAGTGTAACAAATTAAAACAATTATTATCTCAATCATAAACAATAATAATTAGCAAATTAAGCTTTTTAAAAATGGATCTTATTGTAAGAAAAATAATTTTAAAAATTAATTAGTAAATATATTTAACGTAAAACTATAAATATTGTCTAAAGCCTATATTTTAAAAACAATGCTTAGGTTTCCACTTTATTTCTTGAGCTACTTGCAATTCTTCCATTGATACATTTATTAATTATTAATAATATATTACAAGTCCAGTGTAAAAATAAATTAAGTCTTTCCCCAAATTTTATTTATTATTAATGAAACTAATAAGTAAAACAATTAATTCCTTACTTTTATTTATAATCTATATACCAATACATAATTAATAACTAATTTGAACTATTTGTAATATTAATAAATTAAATTGTAAAATTCTTATTACTTTTATTAATTTATCATATTTACATATTATTACTTATTTCTAAAAGTGTAAATCAATATTTTACTATGTAGTACAAATTTATTTTATCAATAACTAATTATATATTAATTTTCATAATTTTTAATAATTAATAATTAACTAATAAGTTTAGATTT
Source organism: Erythroxylum guanchezii (assembly GCA_025629825.1). NCBI lineage: Eukaryota > Viridiplantae > Streptophyta > Magnoliopsida > Malpighiales > Erythroxylaceae > Erythroxylum > Erythroxylum guanchezii. The sequence goes on from JAOTAX010000007.1 coordinate 24,554,568, forward strand.
TTATTTTATTGATTAATAACACTAATAAATGAGATTATCAATTTATTTTTGTTTATAATTTACTTTATATAAGTAATTAATAATTAATTTGGCTGATTGTTAATAAAATAAAATTATAAAATATTGTTTTTATTTATCATATTTACAAACCATTACTATTTCATTTTATTAAAATAATAAACCATATTTATTTTTTTAAAAAAATTATAATAGTAATTTACATATTTTATTTAATTTTTATTTATTATAAAGTAGTGCTAATAAGTAAAATGAATAATATTTATATTTCATTATAATTCTTATATTAAATTTTAGTGTTAGTCAATATTTATTAATTTTTTATTGTATCATCTGTTATATTGAGTGCCAATATTAATTAATTTTCGTATTATATTAGTCGATTGGACTTATAAATTTTTATATCTTATTGATATGCTAAATTTAGTACTAATAATTTTTTTTGGTCTTATAAATCTACTAGATTTGGTATAAGTACCTGTTGATAGGTTAATAGAAATTCGACTCATTTGGTTCTAAAGTGAAAAGGCTTAGTGATTAGAAGACTCAAAAGTTAACTAAATTGCCTAAGGAATTCATGGCCACAGGAATTGTCATAGAAGTCTAGAATTTGGAAGGCAGAACATGACGAACGTGTGATAAGCAGTTAGCCAAATTTTGGACATGATAGGAGTAAAGTTGGAAGTTGAGGAGTTATAGAGAAACGCTTAAGGCAGTTGCATCTGTGAAGGTATACAAACGCATCACTAAGAAGAAAAGGACATCAACGAAAAACAAAAACAATACCCTCACATCATCTTAAGTTTTCTTTGTACTTTGTTACTCATCTTTTACTTTAATCAATTCGTCTTTTAACTCAAATTTTATTCCAACACTTTTTAGTACTGTGGTAGCTTACAATTCTATTCTCTAATTTTTTTAAGCCTAACTATATCGTTAATAAGAAGTCATGTATAATATTAGGGGAATTCCTCCTTGACATGCTCAAATTCCAGGTAGATCATAAAAACAATCAATAATTTGGCATGCCTAATAAGACTAAGATGCTGTGTACGAAGAATGGAAAAGAAATTGTTATGCCTCTAATCCCGGTGGGAGAAATCCCTATTGTAGTTGGGAATAAAGGCTTTTTGTACCAATTGATTGCAAATCTTGAGAAAGCAACATTGCCTTTAACTAAGTCTCTAGTTGGAGAGAATATTTTAAATTTAAAGTCTAATTTGGCCTCTACAATTGAAGCAATAAAAATGCTGACAAAGAAGATGAACAAATTTCTATAGCTTTCGTATGGGTTATTGTGCATAATTCTCCTTCTCTAGCATGACATATTTATGAAGCGCTCAGGGGGCAACTTATAAGATTGGCAATGGGCCAACCCTTGTCACTTTTTTTTATAATAATTTCTTTAAAATTAAAAATATATAACTATTTATTTTTCAATTGGATCCAGGTCTCGATTACCTAGGCTCAGGTTTACCAGATGCCCAATTCTTTTAAGTAAAACGATATTATTTTACTTAGAATAATTAAGTTTTGAGTCAATATGGTCCTGGGCTTGACTCATGGGCCGACACATTGAAAACAATTAAATTTAGACCCATAGGCCAAAAATTGCCATCCCTAGAAACTTACACCATATGTGATGAAAGTTGGTGAGAGTAATCATCTTCCAGCTTCTTCCATAGAGTAAGTTCCTCCTTATAAAAGAGAGGATAATCCAGTTGCACCTATGTGCATTAATCCTAGAAATAGTTGACATGTTATTAGGCCTGAAACTCCCAAAAGATAGGGATTTGGTCTTGAAGTTGAAGCTAATGGACTAAATTATGGGTTAATGGGCAACCTTTTGACTATAAACCATAATCCTGTTATTGCTCCTCTATAAAAGAGATTTTAAGTTGATATGGAATGTGTTAAAGAAGTTGTTTAAGAACTATATGGGCCTGGTTTAAGATAGATTAGCCACCGAAAATTTCGTAAGCCTTGTTTGGAGCATATTGATCACAAGAATCCTTATCCCTATGACTACAGGATTCCTAAATTTAATTTGTTTTCTAATGAATATAGTCATTCAACTATTGAGCACATTGCCAGATTCACCATTTAGTATAGTGAATTAGCTAATTATGAAAATTTCAATAATTTCAAGCTTAGGTTGTTTCCAAACTCATGAACAGTCACGACTTTCTCCTAATATGCTTTGCTACCCAATAATTATGTCCTTTGGTGGATTGAAATAGATTATTTTATACTCAGTTTTCCTGTATTGATCCTGAAATCAGTATAGCTAAATTGTCTAGAGTTACTAAAAAGAGTAACGAGAATGTAAACATGTTCATTGCTCTATTCAGGAGAATGAGGACTCAATATTGGATTGCACTCCTAGAGACTAAGTGAAGTTAGCTTAAAGGAGCCTTGATAATGAACTTCGAAAAAAATTCCGAAGTATGAAATTCTGTAATTTTTATAAATTGGAAGCAAAAGCATCTGCATATGAATAACCTCTTATGGAAGAAGGAATTAGAAAAAAAGTTCAATTAGTATTTATTTTATGGAAACAAGTCCATATGACTCAATAGTGGCTGAAGTTAATATCTTTGAACTTGTGTTTACCCTGCTCTAGAGCGCAAATCACTCAAAGTAAAAGAAAAAAGATTCAGGCATTGACAACTCATATTCAATACACTTTTGATACATCCAAAATACAGATAATCTTTGATTTCTTGTTGAAGGAAAAGTTCATTATTTTACTATTAAAGTAAAGGATTCCCAATAAGGACAAAATTTGAGGGAGGGACTACTACAAGTACCATAATAGAGTAGCATAATGAATTCATTCGAGGAATACAGAGATGTTATTTAAGATCGAATCAACAAGGAAATTTTATTATTTATTGAAGCTCACCAAACCATGTTAATAGGTGAATATCCATTTTCACCAATTGCAACTGATAATGCAACTAAGTTTGATATTTGTCTTTTAATGGATCGATGTTAAGAGGAAACTAAAGATTATAGACGATCAGTTGGTGACAGCCACAAATTCAAGTACCGGTATTTTTCATTCCCAATTATAGTTTGAATGCTAATGCTAAGAATGAGAATCATCAAATTCCTAGAATCCAAAAGAAAGTGGAAATTGCAAGACAAAATCACAAATCAGAGTTCTCTCAAATCTTCAAGCAAAGATATAATGTTTGAATTCTAAGCTTTCAGCATAGGCAACCTTAGTTTATAGTACAACCTTAGGTGCCTCCATCCCATCAATAATATTAAGTGAGGCATTCCAAGAATCTGATACCTTTAACCATTAATTAAAAGACAAGACTCCATTAATAGGGAGTTGCCATCAGGTTTAAAAGAAGCAAGCCATTACCATTTGAGAAACCCATCCCAAGGAAGTCACCTTTCACAAGGCTTGCCTCTTCTATGAAGAGCAATTTGAACCCAAATAGCAAGAAAGAAGAAGTAGAATTCACTAATGAAGGGTAGAATGAGATAAAGGAAAAACATAATCCTAGATCTCATAAGGATTCACCCTAATTTGAAAGTTAGAATGAAGATCCTAATAAATTCTTTACAAAAGGAGAAATTCCTATTTAGTTGTCATTCGTTATTTCCTTTGTAAAGCTTCTTCCCTCGTTTAGGAAAACTCCTGAGAAGAAAGTAGAATCCTTATATAAGGGAAGAGAATGCAAGGTATCTATGTTGGCTATGGTTCTAGGAATTCCAGAGAAAGTAGTGCTAGAAAACCTGGCTAAAACCATGGCTCAATATATAAGACCTTTGTACATTAAAGCTCGTATTAATGATAGAATAACTACAAAAGTTTTGGATGATAATAGGTAGGTAATAAATAATATGTCAACTAAAATGATAGATGTTTTAGCTAAAGACAATAGATATTTGATCCCAGTGGAGGTTTTTTTTTTTTTACTTCATTTACTAGTGAAACTACTAAGGCATATGGAATTTTCTGTATAAATGTCACAGTAAGAGGGAAGTCCTCGTTGGCAGCGTTCTTCATCGTAGACACACATGTAAGCTACTAAGTTTCGTTACGGAAAGGAGACAAGGTGGAAATTATCTAGGTTGATTCTCAACCTTTCCGTTTTAAAGTAGATGCGGTAGAGGTAAAATCTTATGATGATCAAGTGAAGCTGGTGTAGATTTAAAAGTTGTCTTAGGGAGAATGTTCCAAAAATAAAAATGAAGAAAAGATTAAGATAGATTAAAAATGTTAGTAAAAAAACTTCCACTTCCATTATTTTCATACAATATCAAATTTATTTTAATTAAATTTGATATTATAATGAATAAATTCTGTTTAATTCTATATCTACTGCATCTAACCAACCTTATCTACACCTATTTAAATCCAAGCAACAAGCTAATTAGAATCTATTTCATAGATATTTGGTGAGAATTGACGAAGAACAAAAAATATTTTTATTTTTGAGTAGGGTTGAATAAAAAGATAAATGGAGTGTGATCAACCAGTAAGGCAACGAGTTTTTCCTACCTATTAATAGGCTAATGAAGTTTCCAACTATAGAGAAACTTGAAGAATAGATTGTCAAAAAGAGAAGTGGTGGTAGCTACAATAGTGAAAGTCAAATTTCAAATGCAATAAATCATGGAGAATTTCAATAAACTAGAAAGGTGTGAGAATGTCGAGCTAGTTTTTGAAGAGGAAGAATTCTCAATAGAGGACGAGGGTCAAGTTAAGGATTTGAAGTATACTATTGGAAAGTTCGATGACTTCAGGAGCCAAAATGAAAAAAAAAACACTTAAGGAAGTAAATTTGAGTAGTTTAGGAGAATCTCAAGGTGTGGATCCAAAAAATAAGGATATAATTGGTCGAACTTTTGAAGGAATTTAAGGATTATTTTGCTTAAGATTATATCAAAACACTAGGATTAAGTAAAAAAATTCGTAGAACATAGACTTCCTATAAAGCCAAAGTTTTGTCCTTATTAACAACCTCCTAGATGCTGGTCCAAAGAAGTCGATATTAAATTAAAGAAAAAATTGAAAATTTTTGTAAGGATGGTTTCTTTAGACCAACCAGATATACTGAGTGGCTCGTCAATGTTATACTTATAGTGAAGAAAAAAGGCAAGTTAAGGGTTTGTGTTATCTTTAGGGATTTAAATGTTTCCACTCCTAAAGATGTGTCAATGATGTTGATTATTGATTCTTTAATTGATGCAACGGCTAGACATTCCTTGTTTTCTTTTATGGATTGCTTTTCTGGTTATAGTAAGATTTTTATAGCTAAGGATGAAATTTAGAAGTTCTAGAGCAATAGGAACATTTGAATGGATTGTGGTATCTTTTTGTTAAAGAATATAAGGACAAATTATTAGAGGGCTATGAATGCTATCTTTTGTGATCTAACAGGTAGTACATTAGAAGTTTATATAGATGATATTGTTATTAAATTAAAAAGGGCGAAGCCTTCTAATGGATAAGAATGCACAAATTTAATACCTTGAGGTGCGCTTTTGGAGTAAAAGAAGAAATTTCATAGGTTTCTTAATCTATAAAAGAGGTATTAAATTAGATAAAATAAGGCAAAAGTGATCCTTGAAAGAAGACCATCTTAAAATAAGGAAAAAAATGTGCAAAGGTTTTTAGTCCATGTAAACTATGTCAAAGGTTCATTGCTAATTTGGTTGGTAAAATGAAAGAATTCTTAGATCTTTTAAAGTAGAAAAATTACGAGGAATTCTACTGGGAATAAAGACATCAGATGGTATTTGATAAGATTAAGGAATACCTAACTAAGCCTTCAGTGTTGATGCTGTCATGGAAGGAATATCTTTAAAGTTATACATTTTTTTGTAGAGGAATTTATTGGCATGTACTGGACTAAAATAATGAGGCCAATCATGATCAAGCTATTATTATTTAAGTAGAATTTTGATGTTAATAGAAAGGAAGTATGTTCCTATTATGAAATTATTTTTACCAATATATTTTTCTTGTAAAAATCAAGACATTATTTGCTTTAAAATCAAGTTTGTGTGGTTTCATAAACTGATTAGATAAAATATATGTTGAATAAATTAATCGTTTCTAGAAACATTAAGAAATGGATTATGACTCTCATAGACTTTTAACTTGGTGTATTATCCTCAAAAGTCAGTAAAGGGACAAGCATTGGCTGACTTTTTAACAAGCCACTCGATGATAGAGATTCCAGAGAATGTGGAACATTTAGTACCACATTTTTAATTTAATAAAAATATCATCTATATAAATTTCTAATCCTCTTGTACGAATAGATCTAGTCCCCCTTTTTAATTTAATAACAATATCATCTACATAAACTTCTAATCCTCTTGTATGAATAGATCTACTATAATTGAAATGAGTTACATGCTAACCTAGAGATAGGTCGACGTAAATCTTTTAGATTAGAGTCAAACCTAATAGAGAAATTTAGGACTCGGAGTAATGTGATCTAGTTAAAACCTCTAAGATTGCTAAATTTCTCTAAATATCATCTGGTTTTATTATCTAGATCGCATTACTCTGAGTCCTGAATTTCTCTAAATATCATCTGGTTGTAAAGCCAAAGACGATCCAACTGTTAGTGGAGGTGGTATACATATCCCGAGGTGTCCTGCAATCTACAAGATGAAGTCCTTCATCCATCTATCATGGGCCTCTCATCTTGCTATCTGCTCTAAAAGCTCCAACTAGTTCACCTAGATGGTGCGTTAGAGTCTTAAGATTTGCCTATTTCTCCAATTGAGCAATCTTTAGTTGGTTCCAATGTCCAGATCATGTCAGAATCCTAGGCGTACCAGCCGATAAGTCCAAGTTCTCCTTCTACATTATTCCTCCTATTTGTGATAGTGGTAATCCTTATCTCAGTGGTTGCTCTGCTATATTGGGGTGATCCCTATCTACTGTCAAAGTTGCCTACTCATCTGAGATCTCAATCAATCAATAAACGTCTCCTGTCAGTCCTTATCTCCTATGTACAGTGTGCATATTTTGAATAATACCCAAGTTGAAGGTGGCCATAATACCGAGCAACCTCATCATGAAGTTCCCATCTTCTTCACCAATCGTGTCACATAAGGACTTATGCATATCATCCCTATCTTCTTCTCCTTACTCTAACTTAGGAAAAATTGAGCTAAAGTGTGCCCCAGATGTATCGACATCCTCTCGCTCATACTCTACAGATAGAAAACATCCAAGTTCTTGACGACTTTGAAACTATCTCCCTGCTTACTCAGTGTATGAATTAGGAGGTTGTAGATATACCTAAGTGTAGGATGTCATAGTGGAGACAAGGCCACCTTGTACTTGCTTGAGTCGTAGTTTGACTCCTCGCTGATGTTCTGCCAAAAGTGACAGACGTATATTCCATACGAGAAATCCATCTCGAGGGCCATGTACTCTTAGTTTTCAATAAAATTATGATCGTAAAGGCCCATCATCACAGAGAAATCTGTGTAGCTTATCCTGGTCATCTCTTTCAGCTTCTTGAATTTGATTGTACTTGAACGATCCCAATTTTAGCATGGAGAGCAGCTCGAGAATAGAGACCATGCTTCAATGTTAATTAAATCTCAAACCTACTAGGGTAAGTTGATAAGCTTTAGCGCCTCCTTAATTGATGCATCTACCAATAGCAAATCTCTTATCTTTAAGCCATTGAAACTGCTCCTCATGGGCCCTGAGATTAAAGAGTAACATCTTATGTCACTTCTGAAGATATACTGTAACCTTATGTCACTTCTGAGGATATACTGTAGTTGGTCGAGCTAGTATGAGAGTTATACTCGGGTATTTAGATGACTCCTCTCCTTTCTCTCTTCGCTAATACCTTCTTTGTTCTTCATTGTGGCATGGCTTGTTTTTTTTCTTGTCATTATACTTAAAACTAAATGAAAATGTGAGAAAATAACAAATAGTAATACGAACAAATTGTCTTTCCCTACACTTAATTTGTATGCTCACTATGTTATGGAATTACAAAAACACATAATTAAAAATTAAATTAAACTAACAAGTGCAATTAACAAAATAGCTAGAAAATTAAAATAATAATAAAATTAAAAATGCAATTAACCAATAAAATTAATCTAATAAGCAATTTCCAATGCAATTCCTAAAATTGAAAATTCAATTACACAATTTAAAAAATAAACTTGTACTAAACACAATTAAAACCTAATTCACATAAACTCCTGAATTGAAATGAAATTAAACTAGGAAATAATATCTAATTGGTAGACAAAGAACAAATTAAACCTAATCTAACAAAAGTCATCACAATTCATCACATAGTGAGAAGAATTCGCATACCCAAATTAAATTTCATTTAATCCTCATACAGTGTATCAAATTAATCTAACAATTCGAATGGAAAATGATGAAATTCAACTTGTAATTGAAAATCAAGTACAAAACTTGGTGAAATCAGCCTAAGATGCAACAATGACATAACCCTAATGTTTTAGGCATGAAAAAACCCGAAAATTAGCAAAAATACCCAAATTTCCAAGTTTAAATCATATACAAGACAAGAAAAACTTACTTGGATATTACAAAATCACCCAAATAATGTTGGGCTAGGTTAAAGAATGTAGAGGCGCAACAAGTAATTGGCAAAAGAAGGAGAGAAAAATGCAAAAGAAGAGAGAAAATAGGACTTACATGATCGGTTACACAGTTGCATAACTGACCATATAACTCCAAACAACTCCGACGGACCTTTAAAAGAAGAGTTCTGTAAGGAAAGATCCACAACTAAATTATAAAATAAATCACTAGAATTATTAAAATCCACAAGGTTAAGGGAATGATTCAAGACTTCAGACAATTTAAATATGACCTCTTCCTCCCCAACCTGAAGCACTAACTTTCCCTTACTAACATCAGTAATTGACCTATTAGTGGCTAAAAAAGGTTGAACTATATTAAAGGTATCTCTATATCTTCCTCTATGCCATAAATCAAAAAATTAATTAGGAAGATGAACTTATCGATCTTAACAAATATATCTTCTATAATTGTAAATTTATCCTAGTAGGTTTCAATTTACCTAATCTCAGTTTCTTAAACAAATAATAAGGAGCCATATTACTATTGACCCTTAAGTTAGCTAAAACCTTTTCTATTTTTAAGCTATCAATTTGACAAGGGATAGTAAAACTCCTTGGAATTTTTAGTTTCTCTAGTAACTTGCTTTGAAGAATCACTGAGCACCTTCTACTCAATATAACAGTTGTTAACTCCTCTCACTTCCTCTTTTTTATTGGTAACTCCTATAAAATTTTTAAATAATTTGGCATCTGCACAAGGACCTCAATAAGGGGTAAGTTAATATGGATTTATTTAAATAGTTCAAGAAACTTACCAAATTGCTCATTCGTTCAATCTTTCTTTACTTTGAGAGGATAAGGGATGACATGTTAATTCCTCGACTTTTAAAGGCACCCTTCACCTCTAGCTTTCTCTTGACTCTTGATATTATTCTCTTTCTTATCTTGAGTTTTGTTCCTCTCTTACATCTTTTTTTCACTCCGAAGAGTAATTGTCATCACACTTTCTTTAGCATTTTTCTCTTTGGTACTAAGCAAACTCCCTTATGGTCTTTCAGAAATTAACTTGGCAAACTAGTCGATCTACATTTCTTGGTTACATATAAAAGCCTCTTGTTCGTGGATTGAAATCTTGCCTATGAATGTTGAAGCATTCCAGAAATGATATCCTCTAAGCTTGGCTTTTTTTCTTGAGATTGCTGCTACTAGAATCCTTGTAAAGGGTTGTTCCTTAACTACCATTGATTCCCCTATCTCTATGAGTGGCCAATAAAATGTTTTGAAGGCATTTAAGTATTCAGATTCGTTGATGATGGAATTCGAGCACGTAGGTAAAGTTCACCTCCAGGCTTTGAATGACATGATTATACAAAAAGAGAAGGTAGCAAAGTTTTACAAGAAGGAATTCCAAGAAGGTGATTTAGTATGGTAATTGATTTTACTACTTGCAATAAAAGATAGAGAATGGGGAAAGTGATCCCCTCTGAATTAATAAGATTTTGGGAGGCAACGCCTATTGGTTATCTAGCCTAGAATGTGAACCTCATAAAAGTTTGCTTAACGGTAAATATTTGAAACGATCAAGAATAAAATTCTCTAAACCAAATAATTATCCTAACGAAATGAAAATTCACAATCAAATAGGCACAACCTATAGCCAATAAATTGTTCATGAAGAATAGAGAATTTAAAGTTAATCCATGTCAAAATGCCGAATCTCGCTCAATTGTTTGACGCAGGAAACTTGATCTTCTCTAGTTTATTGGACTTCTTGTTTCCAAATGTCGACTTCTTCCTTTTACGGCATCAATAATTTCTCCAGCTCATTAATCGTCTGCTTGACCTTATTAAATTCCTGGTGAAGCTGCTTGTCATCATGTTTTAAAGTTTCTAGTTTCTATCTAATCAGCCTACTCTTTTGTGGTAAAAATATTGTAGAAGACATCATCAATGAAAGTACAAGTGGAAGAAATCTTCCGTAAAGGCTATTTCTTCGGTAACAAGCGATTTTAGCTTAACTAGGCAGTTTGGTGGCAGATCGAGATTTGATTTTCTAGCAGATTTTTGGGGACCGTGTCTTGTCTTCCTTAAGGACCAACTGTTACTTGTCAAAAAACCCATCTTTTGACATCATAAACAATCAAATCCCATCCAAGATAAGATGACAAAAAATGCCACAAGTAAATTGGCATTTTATTAATAAATGTAATTAGATAATAAAGCGATTAGGGTTTCCATGTCGTAATTTATGTTTGGTCGAAGCTACTAAAATTGGGAGCATACTTGGGAGTACAAATCATGGCAGGTTATGGGTTGGGGGGTGGGGGGGAACTATTTACATGGGCATAATATCCCCAGCTATTGATTGCTCAACGCCAGGTAGCCCCTCAGAAACACGACAGGGCGACTCGCAGTGTAACGATATCCTCACATAATGCCTGGGAACCATAAGAGTTGAAACATGGCCTCCTTTCACGTGGCCATTGTACCTCACCTCCTCATGCGGTCCCTTGTAAGAAAGGGGTGTCTCAGAGCTTCTCGAGCTGTTAGCCTATCCGAAGGATCATATCTAAGCAACCCTTGTAAGAGATGTATTAAATCTCCAGCTGAATGATCAACGTGCTGCATTATCAGATTCTGCAAGAATGGGTAAAATCAATGACAATACTCGAGGAAAACAGGATCCAGTAACATAATCTAATATCAAACTAGAGATACCTGAAGCCGAGGTAGCTTAAGAACTGCTTTTAAACTGTCTCTTGAAGTAGCACCTTCTGGCCAATCTAGTCTACCCCTTCTTAGATACTTTTCACCATGTCGGCTAAAAGTAATAATAACTTGGTAAATTCAAGTAACACCATGCCATGTCAATAATAACAGGAGAAAGTCAAAGATCAACTTACTCTACTTTCTTCAGCATGTGCTGAGGTAAAGGACCCAAGACCCTCTCCATCATTGCAAGATGCTCAAGATTCTCATGCGTCTGAAATAGAGCCTCACCCTGTTCCAACAGTTTCGGAGTTGCATGAAGGTCTTTAAATACCCAGTCGAATTTGTTCATATTAACTACAAGGTTAGAGTGCCATGACATACCGTGCATAACTCAACTATGATACAACCAACACTCCAAACATCACAAGGCAAACTCCAACCAAGTCCTACAGTAATATGAAAAATTAATATCTGCCAAAAGAAACAAGTAAAAGCCAGTATTCATCCTCCCAACACGTACCAAGAATAACCTCCGGGGCTCGGTAATGTCGTGTTGATATAATGTAGTTCAGATCTTGCCTCTCATAAGTAGTGCTACCAAAATCAATCACCTTTATAACACTAGATTTTGGGACCCTTTTAAAGTAAGAACTATCCCTAGGTGATCGGGAAGAACCCTGCTACAATTAAGAAAGAAAGGCAGAAAACTATTACTAACAAAGCTTCACCATAACCAGACACAAAACTGTGCAACTATGTGAGTATAAACAAAACAATATACCTTGTAATCAGGAACCTTCACATAGTCGGAGGAAACTAAAAGAATATTCTCAGGCTTCAAATCAGTATGAATCAATCGTAGATCATGCATAACTGCAAATATTCAAAAGAACAAGTAAGCAAAAACCACAGAGGAAGAAGAAAAGCATTTCTCAACTTCTTTGATACAAGGAAAATTTTGAAATTTGAAATCCACAAGTGTCTACACTTTGGTTATAGGTGTGCTAAAATTAGGGAGGAAAAAAAAAAAAGAGAGATAAGACATATGAAGATCATGCATTCTCTATATTATTGTGAAGAAATTGATAAGCAGTAATTCGTGCATACAAAGAAACTAGCTCAAGTATTTACTACACACATGATACACATTCCAACAGTTGTCTTCCAATCTCACGGACAAGATCAATGGGAAATGAGCGATAATTGTTTTTGCGAAGAAAATCGTATAAACTTGGTCCAAGCTTCTCAAATACCTGTTGAAACCATTTACATTCACCCACAAATCTTAACCCCAAATTATTTGTGAATTGGGGAAATTAATCTATTCAAATCAACAATACACTTACAATACAGATATGGTTACGATAGTCAAACCAGTTCCGTATCTGCACACAACTGCAAAGAATAAACCCATTCAACAATTCACAGAAAATTACAATGCCAGAAACATGAATATAGGAGATTTTATCAAGAGAGAAGTAACTCACTGATTGCCACTTTTGACATGTTTACCAAGCTGTTGCAAAACTTCAATTTCTATCATAGCAGCATCACGATATTTCTTGATTCCACGAACAATTTTGATGGCAACCATTTCCTTCCTTTCTCTATCCCAGCATTCTAAAACTTGGCCAAACGTTCCTAGATAATGAGAAAAGAGAAATTATACATGATGTCTAAAGAATGCAAACTCAGAAGCAAGCATTTAATCTTCAACTCAGTGGACTTTATTACCTTCACCCATCTTGCTATGGATCTTATCTGCAATATCGGTACGGATGACAAAAGAAAATATAAACTTGGTTAGCAGCAATCATAAACAAAAAGCTAGAAACAGAGAAAGCACCTATATATCATGACTGTCTAGAACATCAATGTCACAATCATGAACTGATAGACCATGAGATTTTTCTTCACAAGAAATTCAGTGATAAAAACTAAACATGCACCATAATCAGATACAGTACAATGTCACGGAGAGGCTTCAACACGAAAGGTGATCTTCTATTCAACAAGAGACAACTAAATCCACAAGTTGAAAGAAAATACTCTTTTGGTTCATAAGAATATATTTAAAATCAAGAGAGCCGAGCAGTGATTAGAAGATGTGGTTGGTAAAGTAAAATTACAGCGAGAAGTTAAATTTTCTCCAAGCGCAAACATGTAATGGCCATCCTTGTCATCTTCCCGCCATGGGGGAGAACCATTTCGATCCACTCCTTTTACAAATAGAGAACTAGAGGTGGTGTGGTCTGAGGTTGCTCCTGAACATGCATAGCTGGCTACATTCCCAACCTCTTGTCCACAAAATATTCCTACCTGGGCCTACAAACAGCCACCATACATGTACCACTGAAGAAATTATAGCATGAACTTTTCACCTAATAGTTTCTTACCCTTGGGGAATTCACATCACTACCAAAATCCATTCATTAAATAAACAGATGATAAATATATCTCACAGCAGTCGTCAAAAGCATACATCTAAAACACAACATCATAACCTAGATTGATTTCTGGAAATGGATTACAGATAGAAAAAGTTTTTATTTCTTGAAAAAATATGATATTTATTTTAAAAAAGCATCGACACCCAAAAATTGACGAAATCAAACAACTAATTTCATCATATAGGATATAAACTCAGAAGCACGAAGATCTTGAACCGTCAAGGCTTGTTAAAGACAACAAACCCTAAATTTACATCCAAGTCCAAAAAATATAGAAAGATTGAAAGAAAGCAAAGATGTCCAAGATACATATACAACCAAAATGATAAATTAGACAGAAACTCGCCTATTCGTGGATTTAAGGATAAAATCCAGATACGTACCACATCAAAAACAAAACCTGATTAAAACAGCGATAGATCAACAAAATGAAAAAGAAGGATGATACCTTTGGGACCTCAGGTACGTCCCAACCTAAACGCGCCCTCTTTCTGGGGCGGCGATCAAGATGCGCAAGGGGAAACTCCGTCACACGCTCCATCTCCATAATCAGATACCAAGGAAAATCGACGAGAAAACGAGGGAAAATTGGGCGAATTGAAGCCAAACCCTAATTTTAATCTAAATAAATAGGTAAAGGTGCTGATATCTGAGCCGTCCACGTTGCCATCGCCAAACCGTGAGATTGAGTTAGGCACGTTCTCATTGGTTTCCACCGCTTTTTAGCTATTCCAGGAGTTGACTACAGTTATCCCTCACCTCACCCCTGGTTGAGTTTGCATTCTTCTACATAATTCAAACGCGCTCATCACCACGCGATCGCAATTCGACTTGGTATCTTGCTTAGATGTTTTCGTCGATTGTGAAACGTGTACTACACGCGCTAAAGAATATTCAGGGCACTTCATTTCCTCTCCTACTGTACATTTCAACTACATAATCTCGCTGTAATGATTTAATTTTATTAATAAAAAATTTAAATATGACTGATTACATCATTTATTGAAATCATTTTTTAATCAAATTTCATAAAGTCAGTTTAAAGACTTAATTAATAAAACTAAAATGAAATAGAAATAAATTATGTTATAAATCTCTTTCTAATGTTTTCCACATGAGATGTTGATTAGAATATCTCAAGATGCATTGCATGTGTCCTGTTAAAAATAGGATTTGTATTAGATAAGAATAAGACTATATATTATTGACCTGATAAAATTTATGTTAATGAGATTTTATTTAAGTATTAATGTCCGCGATTAGAATATATGAAAAACATATATTCTTTGTAATAAAAGTACTCTTTAGATAAGCAATGTAATTTAATCATTTAAATAGATTAAAATTGGTTAAAAGGATTAACAATCTTCTTCTGAATATAAACTTTTGATATATTAGAAAATAGACATTCTTAAAGCATAAATTTTCATCTTCTTTTGTTTTTAAGAAGAGTTAATTATTTTTACAAATATTAATAATCACTAATTATGTCCAATCATATCATTAACGAACAACCGATAAAAGAAAATAGGCACTAAAGTGTTTACAAAAAAAAAATAGGCACTGAAGTACTACTAACGGAGGACAAGTTTTACCTTTCAAATTTATGAAAACCGAAAAGTTCATTTATATCTCTTTATTACAACAAAAATATATTTAATTTCATAACAAATTAAATTAATAATTTATAGTTAAAAAATGATATTACTTGGTAATTAATTTTTTTTACAATTAAATAAATACTTTTCAGAACTCTCTTTTTACTTGAATCTTAATAATAGTATAAACAAAAAAATTAAAGACAAAATAATTTTTATTAATTAAAATTTAAAATTAAAGACTATGATTGTACAACTTTTAAATTTATTATGTATACAACATTTTATTTTTATTTTAATATCATTAATGTATGTTCTTACTCAATACATGAATTTGACAATTTAATATATTAAGTTGTCAAATTTCTATATCTAAAAACCGAATTGATTCAGCTGGTTTAATAGTGAAAGTTTCGAACTAGTTAACTTTTCAATTTGATTTTTAACTTTCTAGTTTGATTTAATGTAATAATCTTTGTTATTAAAAATGAATCATTTTATTAATTAATCGGTCAGTTTTGGTAAACTAATCAATTTTATAAATCAAAATACACTGATTAATTTTTGTTTAACAACATCCTTTTTCAATTAGACTTTAATTTTTTCAATCTTCTTCAATCATTTTCAAAATTTTAAATTTTATCTAATATTTAACAAGTTTTATGATAGTTTAATAGCGACTAAGGATGTGTTTTGGATAACAGCTGATCAGCTAAAAAATTAGTTGATAAGCCAAAATCAGCTGTTTGACTTAGTCAAACAACTGATAGATGTGTTTGGTTAATTGGCTGATTGGGTGAATCAGCCAACCCAATCAGCCAAAACCAATAAGCTTTCTACACCAGCGTTTGGGGTAATCAGCTGATTACCCCAAACCCAAAATGTCAATGTGGCCCACACCTCTCACTCGTCTCTCTCGTTTTCTTCGGAAGGGTCTCGCGTTTTCCCTTTACTCTTCGTAACCAGTTGGGAATCGTCCAAATCCGGTTGGCCTCGTTAGGATCTGTTCATCATCGGAGCTGGTTTTAACGGGTTCTGAAAAGGGTATTTCTTCATTAGTAAGTATCTGACCATAATCATGAGAAAAGGTCCCGCCCCCGTTTCTTGTTTTCTGAAGATTCAGAACTGTGATTAATGGTATGACTTGTAGAACTATAGATGTGTGATCTCTTTTGGATTGTGATGTTTCAAAGTATGTGTAAGATCTTGACGTTGTTTTAGTAAGCACTTTTGTTTACTGCATTTGATGAATAGTTTCCGTTCTTTAATGATCTTCCAATTTTATCAATTGCAACAGTAGATATGGAAATCTTGGGAGGAGTTTTAAGACTCTTTTAATCAACCAATTTTATCTATATGCAGATGGAACCCGTGGAAAAGGTGGAGATGGAATCTGATGAGGAAATCCCTTTTAGCACATCATCGGCAGGAACTTAAGTACATCCTTTTGTCTTGAATGCCATTTCTATTGTAGATAGTTAGGCCAAAGAAAATGCATTACCTTTCCGTTTTACTGGGCTCCATCTTGTCAAATATGCTCTCGGTTCTTGGGTTTTCTTTATTTGCTGGAGGGATAGTTTATAAAAGGATTAAGCATTTTAGCAAGGCTCAGTGAGTGGGTCAATCAGTCTCAATTCTCAAATCATTTGTGCGAAAGTTGAATCAAAGGAACACGCTCCAATTGCAATTCCAATTCCACTCCTGACCTCTTCTTTTACTTTTAATTTTCATTTTTTCCCTAACCTCTTCCCAATCTCAATTTTTGTTTCTCATGTACGTATAGATTCTTCCTTTGTTGCAATTCCTCTGCTCGATCATACAAGTTTCATGGAGGTATCTGGTCTCTCTCCCTCTCTCTCGCTTATTTGTTTTTATCATGTTTTGCTTTGGATTTTTTTGAAACTGATTATGTGAAAAATTCTATTGTTAGGATAATTTATCAATGCTTCAGCTTTGTCAGTCTTATAGAACTGGTCAAAGTTGTGTACTCATTGTTTCTTTTTTCCTTGGTTTTTAAAGATTCAGTTGATTTTCGATCGGTTAATTTTATCATGGGACTGCGTCTATATTTACGTTAGTATTATTAGTAGTTTATCAGTTGGCGGATAGAGCTGTAAAACTTATTCTCTCTGTTTCATGCGTCTCAGTCTTAAGGATTGATTTTTGTTTATTGTGTATGACGTGATTGATATGGTTGTGTAAGTATAGATTTATATTTTTGAAAATCTTGTTCTTCCTGTTTGATTGATGAAATCGTGAAATGTTTAAAAACGCCCCTAATTCGGAATTCTTTAAGGACTTGGAATTTCATCTAATTGACCTTGCTTTCTAACCA
>JAOTAX010000007.1:24573617-24598377 GCA_025629825.1 Erythroxylum guanchezii
ACTCTATTTTGAGTCCAATTATATTAGTTCTCCGCCATTAGCTATTGATTCAATTAATGATATTTGTAAACTGTTTATAAAATATCATTCCACCTTGGCCAAGGATTTCTTGAATTAATATTAATCGAGAACAATGGAACATTCTCCCTAATTACTTTAGGGTGATGAATTATATCTTGATCATTCAACTATCTTCATATAGTTCAAGCTACATCCAATGACTACCGTTTAAATCACCTTTGATAAAATAGATCACGAGTAGTATCAAAACATAGCAATTCTCATACAAGATAACTTTGATAACCTCAAGTCAAAGGATAACTTATACAATCATCACAATGAAAATTCCATAGACACACAAGTAATGTTCCAAATGGATTTCTCATATCGGGTCTGTTCAATGAACTTGTTATCTAGCAAGCACCCACACGTTTGTTTAAGTATCTCTATACTTTAGCCTATGAGATCAACTACTTCCTT
Organism: Erythroxylum guanchezii; assembly: GCA_025629825.1. Lineage (NCBI taxonomy): Eukaryota > Viridiplantae > Streptophyta > Magnoliopsida > Malpighiales > Erythroxylaceae > Erythroxylum > Erythroxylum guanchezii. Next base: position 24,574,098 of record JAOTAX010000007.1, read on the forward strand.
CATAAGGAAAAACAAAATGTGTGCTAGTCTTTTTACATTCTATTAATGTCCAATCTTAATAGAACAATAAATAGGAACATTTTAGGAATAATACATAGATGCAAAACGAATCTCATAATTATAATCTCATTATAATTTCATTTGCAACGTACAATTATCCTATGGACTTTATCATATACATCTAAACATGTACAAGATAAAGAATGCCTTTAAGTAATTTGTCACTAAACTACAACCAAAACGATTGGCTGTAGGGCATAAACCAACATCGTCTACCTCCTTCACCATATAGGGCAAACTGTCTCCTTTACATCAGTGTTGTTGCCCTTCACCGTCATAGTTTTATGGTAAATCATTTGTTTAGTATCTAACTGCTACTTAGACCTTTTTTTTATAAGAACAGAAGTTGATGAAGGAAGATGTAGATGGATACGACGTAACGTTGTAAATAATACATAAGCGAAACATTGTCATGTAGGAGCGGGAGCTGATGAGTGAAGACGTAGACAGTACGACGTAACATTGTAAATAATACATAAGTGAAATGTTGTCATGTAGACGGAGCATTTGTCTCATTGTAAGTGGTTGGTCGCCAACGGTTATTAAAGTCGTTAATATAACCTTTGGAGGCAGAGAAAAGATCAATGAATAACCATAACAAATTTTCTCTCTTTAAAAGGTTCCTTTGTCTTTTGTTTCTTCTACTTCTTTCTTTGCGTTTTCTCTCTTTCATTCATTGTTCCAATCCCTAAGTTTTCCAAACTAGCTACGCCACAAATATCTATATCAAAATTGATATCAGAGTCGAGATTAGACTATAATCAGCGCTGTAACATGGCAAAAAGAACTCGAGGCCAAGAATGGAGACAAATGGAGGAAGGCCTGCATAATCGGATGCAAGAGTTAGAGATAAGGCATGAACGAAGCATGCAAGAATTGAAAGAATGGATTACTTAGTTGTTTCAAAAAGATAACGTTGAAAATGATGTAAGGGGAAATGTCGATTAGAGGGTCTCTGTGTTTAGGTGAAAGGAAAAATTGTGTGATTGTAAGGATTTTTCACATAATGGATTTTCTTCTTGTTGCCTGTGATTTTTTCTCAGGTTTGTGAGTTTTCATGTAAATTCTCTTGTGTTATTATTTTTTGATATTTTTGTCTATCAAATATCTTTGGGTGTGGGTTTGAGAGATCTAAATTCCCAACAATTAGTATCAGAGCCAAGGTGTGTTTTTCTTGAAAATTCTAAGTATGCTATATGGTCGCAGTTTTGACTGATCTTCCACATCAGAAAAGATTTTCTTAAGAAAGATTCATTTGGTGCGATGGAGTTTTGGTGTGGTAGTGTGGTAGTACATGTCTAGGAAAGTTTTGACTAAGGAAGGACTTGGTATTTAAGTGTGTCCGTTGCGACCCACCTCTCTTTCCTAGGAACTTTCCTAGTGAACTATTCATTTCTACAGTAAAATTCATCAAGGCAGAAGAGCACAAGAAAAATGTCAGAAAATAGGACTTCGAATCCTCTTCGATTTAAGGTGGAGAAATTTGACGAGAAAATCAATTTTGGTTTGTGGCAAATGCAAATCAAGGATATTTTGATTCAATCGGGGTTACACAAGGCATTGAAAGGCAGACAAATCCCTGATATCAGTACGAAAAAATCTAGTATGAGCGATGAAGATTGGGAGGATCTAAATTTGAGGGCAACAAGTGGGATACGATTGTGTTTGGCTAAGAATATCCTTGCGAATGTGCATGGAATATCTACAATAAAGGAGCTTTGGGAAAAGCTCGAGGAGTTGTATATCTACAACAAAGGAGCTCTGGGAAAAGCTTGAGGAGTTGTATCAAACAAAGGGCGTCTCAAATCGGGTGTACCTAAACGAGCAGTTTCATACACTGCAGATGAGGGAAGGTACTACAATTTCAGATAATTTAATTGTTCTCAATGGGATCATTTCTGAGCTGGAGGCAACTAGAGTTTGTATAGATGATGAGGATAAAGCTTTGAGACTCATCTGGTCTCTTCCACATTTATATGAACACATGACGCTGATTTTGATTCATAGGAAGGAGAAGATAGTTTTTTCTGAAGTTATCGGAAAACTCTTTTCAGAAGAGAGAAGACTAGGTGGTGGAAATATTCCTGAAAACTCAGCTCTGGTGGTAGCTGGATATCGGAAAAAGAACTCCATGAAGAAAAATATAATATGCTGAACGTGTGAACAATCTGGGCACGTGAAGAAAAATTGTCCGAGAGGTAAAGCGGGTTCGGCAAAAGGCTCCGGGTCAGGTAATGGAGAGGCTGACAATGTCGCTAACATTGTCTCCATGGATGATGATCTTGCTCTCTAAAAAGGGGGGCATGTACATTCTCATGGCATGCCGCTAATCCCAACGTTGTCATGATAGAGGATGTGTTATATATTGTTAGCGGGTTCACAAGTTTGCACACGGGCATTGGTTTGGCATTAATGCAAGGTGTGTGGTAGAATTTATGTCGATGGCTGATGAACTTCTAGGAAAGCCAAACATGGGAGTTGTACCATAATTTTTCAGCAAGGTTATTTTTCGACATGTGCCGAAGTAAAAGGCTTAGAATTGGTTTATTCTGAGTGGGTATGCTTTTATGGTGGAGCATGATGCTTTAAAGCATGATAATTCCCTACAATGAGAGTTATGTTATTTTCAGGAGATCTTCATTAAGGTAGAGTGTGGTTGTGGGATCAACCAAAGTCGTCAAGGTGGAGATTGTTGAGTTTTAAGCTCCTTTGTTACCCCATATTGGTTGGGAACAACAATTGAAGCAAGACTCTTATCTATATAAGGAGGTTGCTACCTCCTTGTTTAATGTACCAATACAAATTCAAAGACTTGTATGACAAATTTGACTCTAGTTAAATTCCTCTTTTGAGGTGAGAGTTGGAGAATTTGTTGTGGGTATTTCTTTGTGGGTGTGTTGGTGTATTAAGAGATTAGATGAGAGGAAAAATTGTGTGATTGTAAGGATTTTTCACATAGTAAATGTTCTTCTTGTTGCCTGTGGTTTTTTCTCCGGTTTGGGAGTTTCCACATAAATTGTTTTGTGTTATTATTTTCTAATATTTTTGTCTATCAAATATCCTTGAGTGTGGGTTTGGGAGGTCTAAATTCCCAACACTCTGAAACTATAAATGGAGGTGGTTACTAAGAGGGGCATTACAACATTCCTACGAGGTGTAGTAACATTGAGTTGTCGGTGTTCAAAGGAGAAAATCTATGAGCTTGGGTCTAAGTGTGAGCAATTATTTATGTTGGATTGTACTCCAAATAGAGTTGCAGGTGGGTATGGCTATGATGTATATGGTGAAAACTAAACTGAGGGAATTAATTGATATTGATCTCCTAAGATGGTTTAATCTTGTATATATAATTAATAGTGACAAAAGATAATTACACCAGTCACAAGGATAGATACAGATAGTCCTAATAATATACTTAAGCTTATCTTAACCGTATCTATCTAATGCTATCTTAACTATATCTATACATAATCCCCCCTCAATTTGGTGTACGATTTGGGAAGATGTTAAGCCACGAAGATCAAATCGTGTGCCCATGAAGAATCCAAGATTTATGGACTGATTGCATAGAGATTTTATCTTCCGTTGTTAGTAGGAATGAGTCAAACCTGTTAGCTATTATTTAATTTATTTTGCTTTGAATAAGTGCCCACTACTTTAGTTGTGCAGGTTGTAGACTTACACATTGCTAGTTTCAAGTAAACATGGTAGTAAGTTAGGAAGAGTCAATTATTTCATTTGTATTTAAATTCAAGAGTTGTGCAGTAAGAGAGGGCAGCTATTTTAATCAAAAAACTTTCATAGTTTATTCTCACTGTAAGCAGAATATTGTTCTTAACTTTGACTGGGACCTATCAGAAAACTGCACTAAGATTGGTTCGTAGCTTACAATGAGGTGTGCCCAACAAGGCCTTGGTTTGAGCATGATTAACAGGATTGGCAGCCAAATATGTAGCCAGAGATTATCACAATAAACTGGAACTGGTTGATCATTATGAATATGCAAATCACGTAGGATAGATTTGAGCGAACAAATTTTCGCAACCAAGGTTGTAAGTGCCTGATATTCTGCCTCCGCTAAGCTTTGAAAATGATGTGATGTTTCTTTGATGTCCAGGAAACCAAGTTGGGACTTAGATATATGCAGAAACATGTAGTTGATCTTCTTATGTCATTATACCCAGCCCAGTCTACGTCGTTCTAGCCAACAAGAGTTTGATTTGATGAAGCTTTGAATTGCAATCCAAATCCTAGCATTCCTTTGATATACCATAGCAACCTTTTAACCAACGTCCAATGAGCTTGAGATCGAATATGTATATGTTGGAAAAGAAAGTTAACAGTGAAAGCTATGTCAGGACATATGAATGTGAGGTACTGAAGTGCTCCTCGGATGCTGCGATAATGGGTGGAATGTTCATATGGTTGACTCTCTTAGGTTGAAGGCAGACTTGCTAGAAGAGGTGTAGTTATGGGTTTACAATCACTTATATTTGCCCTGGATAGAAGATCCAATGCATACTTTCGTTGACAAAGAAATAAAGCATTATGATGTCATGAAACCTCAATGTTAAGCACTAAGGTATAGGTTAACTAGGGACCCTCCCAGCTAGGGTCAGTATCTGTTGGCGTTGAAGCAGAGGTTTAGAGAGGTAACTTTTAAAGATTCCATACGAGAATTGAAGGAATTATGAAAGAAGGGAACTGTGAAGGAGTATTGTGTCGAGTTTGATATATTATCACAAAAATTAGTGATATTCGAACCTTATCTGGTTAGTATATTTTTTAAAGACTTGAAGGTAGAGATTGAATATCCAATAAAGTTGTGGAATCCAAGAACTCTTCAATAAGTGTATAAATTAGAAAGGAAACATGAGACGGTAGCTACACATTGTGGAGTAACGGGAAAATTCCATCAAAGAGGTTCGTATTTTGCTGTAAATTCACTGAATGTATCAAAGTCTCCAAGCCTGTTTCCTACACCTGTACAAGGAAGTCGAGGGGAGACAAGATTTGAAATGGAGCAAGACTACTTCTAGCAAGGAACTAGACGATCGTAGAGCTAAAGTGTTATGTTTCTAGTATGAAAAAAAATACATTCTTGAACATAAGTGCAAAAAGAAAATGTTGCAAATGTATGTAGTTGAAGAAGAGGAGGAGAATAAGGAAGAAGAGACACCAAGCATATCCTTGCAAGCTATGTCATCAGGAGTGTCTATGATAAAATATCAATAGATCAAAGTGCAAGTTATGTTAGAAGGAAATGTAATTCATATATTGGGTGATGGGGGAAGCACGCATAACTTTGTGGATAAAAAATTAATAAATCGAATTAGAAGGGAGCTAGAAGAAGTGAAGGAGTTGACAATTGTGGTAAGAGGGGGAATGAATTTAAGTTGCAATTGTAGTTGTCAAAATTTAAGGTGGCAAATGGGAGGTAAGGAATTCTGTGCAGACACTTTGGTGATTGATATTAGTTGAATTGATATAATATTGAGAGTTCAGTTGTTATTGATTTTGAATGATAATGTATTCAATTACCAAAAAGGGATCATGAAGTTTTGTTAGTGTAGGGAAGACGTAGAGTTAGTTAGCGAAGGATGCGAAAATATGATGGAAGTACCAGAGAAGAAAGTGGCAAAAATGTGGAGTGATAAAGATGTTATATGTTGTTTTATAGTGGTGGTGATATTAAAAGCAAGAACGGTCGAAAGGTGGGATTGAGAAACTCACTAGTTGTAGCAAAGACGGTGGAACCATTTGATGCATTTGAGGAATAATTACAAGAATTATAAAAACAGTTAGAACCAAGACTTCAATAGTTGACAATCTTTTGAATCCAAATGCCTAATAGTTGACAACAATATAAATGAAACTTTTAATAGGTAGATCCTACCAGCCGGGGACAAGCCAATGATTAGCATGCTTGAAATAATTAGAATAATGGTGATGAAGAGAAATGCAAATAAGAGACATTTATATTTGGGTGGAAGTTAGATATTGCACTAAATATAGTGAAGAAGATGGAGAAGAACAAAAAAGATGCAATGCAGTGGATAATTGTTTGGAACGAGATGGTGCTTATAAAGTTTCAAAAGGTGACAGAAAGCAAACTATGCTGATTTTTAGGCGACAAACATGTAATTGTTAGGTGTGGAACCTGTATAGACTAGTATGGATTCTCATGCTGAGGTGATACATCCTCTAATAAAATGAGTTATGCCTGGTAGACCCAAAATTGCAAGGAGGCATCAAAATGAGCCAAAGAAATTAAAAAAATACAAGAAAATTGTCTAAAAAAAGACAAGTAAAGAAATGCAAAAAAATGTGATAATTCGGTCATAACTCTAGAAAATGCAATAAGGGTAGCTCAACCTTACACTTTAAGGCTTCTTCACAAGTATGTAAACCTTATGTTAATCGTATGAATACAATTTTTAAACTTTGTAGTAACTAATGTTTATTATTATCTTTATCATGTAATCACATAGGCATCTTTACAAATATATAACCTTTCAGTTTTTTGTCAATTATTATTGGTTTTAATAAATATCGAATTAGTATTTATTACAAAAATAGGTAAGTGGTGTAAATAGAGTTGATGATAATATTATACCGAAAGCAATATTGTAAGAAATGTATTTTTTTATCAATTTATCTTTGTTGAAATTATAGGCAAATGTATTTCTAATGTTTTTTCTTCAATTTGCTAAGTTAGTACATCTGAACATACCAGTAAAATAAAAGTTTGGAGATGTTGATCTGCAAGCACTCAAATTATCATTTGAACCAAATAGTTTACGGTTTAGAGGATATTTTAATATTACTTTAGAACAATTACAAGCTTAAGCAATCAAAAGAAGAATATTATTGACACAATCATCATAAGGACAAGTTTTGCATTTAAGTAAAATGAGGGAAATATTGTTGATTAACAATGCCTCTAACTTTTTGATATACATTCCATGTATGTGTTACTGACATATCTGAAAATGGTGACAAATGTTTATGTTGTATAAACAACTGTTCATATTAGGTATATCTTTTTTAGCTTGACCAATATAACTACTGAATCTTTAAAAACTTAATCAATGTCATGTATATAATTTTCCTTCAATTTCTATGGGCTGAATTTTTCAGTGTCTATTGGATTTATGTGGCAGTGTTCATTTTACTTGATTAACCAATGCTTCATATATAAATAAACTTGGTTAAATTTGATCATATGATTTTCTAACTGGTGTGGGAATAAGGCGTTCAATTTATGACCAAAAAATAAATCTTATATAAATAATATAGTTGTATATTGCATAATTCATATTTAAATATAATTCAATACAATTTCCCTATAAAATAGTTGAAAATAACAAATACCATAACTAGAACAAATCTTATTACAATATTCATTAAAATAAACTTCATTTCATTTTTTTGCCCGATAAATGAATATCTTCCTTCATGAGCTTCATTTGTTCTTTAAACTCTTTAGTTGTTTCAACCCCCTTCTTTAATATCGATTATTCTTTCCTTAATTTTTGAATCACTTAAACGACTCTTTCAATAAATTTGTAATCGTGCCATTGAAAAAAGTTATATCTCCTAACCTGAAATATTTTATTTCATTATGTAAACTTCAACCATAGGTTTTTAATCTAATAACAAATATTTCACTGTATAATTAGGACATTCATAAAATCTATGACTAGGATTATAGTCACTCCATAATGTCCTTTGGTGAGAGATTGGATCCATTCCAACATTCCTTCATCCCTTCACTAGCTTTTGCTTTTGCAGAAAGGTGATGGGGTGGAAATTGTTTAGGTTGATTCTCAGTCTTTTCATTTTAAAGTTGATGCAGTAAAGGTAAAATTCTATATTTGATTAAACAAGCCTGATTTAAAATTGGTCTTGTGGAGAGTGTTCAGAAAATAAGGGTGAAGAAAAGATAAGGTTAGAGTCAGAAATATTGGTAAATTCAACCACCATTGTGCTTGCTAATAGGCAGATAAAGGTTCTAATTGTGGAAGAACATGATGAATAGACTATCACAAAGTGAAGTTGCAATAGTTGCAACCGAAGAAATCAAATTCCAAACACAGCAAATCATGGAGAATTATGAGGAGCTAGAAGGTTGTGAGAATGCCAAGCTGGTTGTTGAGGAGGAAGAATTATCAATAGAAGATGAGGGTCATCTTAAAATTTTGAAATATGTTCTCGCAAAAATTCATCCGAAGTAAGAATCAAAGAACTGCACGAGAAAAATAAAATTCAATACTATATATTTGGTTTACTCAACCAAACATGTACAGATGGCAATTGTTGATAACTTGAGTAAAATTTAGCTCATTTGACCAAAGAGTTAAAAGGCCTAGTTATTATAAGTTTTAAGAGTTATTTAGATTTCTTGGAGAATTCTTAGAACAGGGATTAGTAAGAAAGTCCAAAACGTGGGAGGCAAGACAATTTAGACGTGATGGACGTGCAATTACTAGTTAATCAAAATGTGGACACAGTGGGGACTAAGTTTGATGTTAAGAAGTTATATGAGAACTATTTGAGACAATTAAATCTTTGAAGATGTATAAATACACTAGCCAGAGCAAAAGAAAAAGGATACAATCACTCAACAAAAACAACCGTGTCCTGTCATTATCTCAAATTCTCTTTTTATTTTGCACTTTTCTTTTGCCTAAATCGAATTTTCTCTTTAATTCAAATCTTATTCTAACACTCTTTAGCCTTTTGGTAGATTAAAATTTTATTTTCTAAAATTTTCAAAGTTCACTTAAATCGTCGATAAGAAGTACAAATTCTAAGAGAATTTGTCCTTGGTATGCTTGAATCCCAGATTAATCATAAAAGCCATCAACATTATTCATTATAGATTTATTAATCAAATATTAGATAATAATAAATGGAATTGAACAAAATGAATTGTTAATCAATAATGTTCTTGTCATATCTAAACCACCACTACAACTAGTACTTCGAAATATTTATTTATTGAACAATTACGTAAAAGTAAAAATACTCTAAATTTGAGAGTCTAAAAACTTTATAAAATATTTTAATAAAAACTGTGAATGAAAGATCTCACATAATTGAATTGAGTTTATAAATTTTAGAAAATAAGGTCTAATCACTCAAGTTTTAAAGTGGAATTAAGATTTACAATTTGTTAAACTCACACAATTTAATAGACATAATATGCTAAATTAATAAAATTCATAGTAACTAATTTAATGAACATGACTCTCTCTATTTAAAAACTCTCATATATCTAATATTACAAAATTATGTTAAAAATCCACCTAAATTCCAATACTTTTATTAAGCCCTTCCATTCCTTAAAAATATCCAGAGCTAAGTAGTAAATATTAACTAAATAAAAATTATAATAACATACATATAAATTTTCACTTCTTGTATTCTGTAGACCACAAATATTCACAACCGAGTCTATATGATATAACGAATTTTTTTCACAATATTTATCGAGGAAAGTTATGGTACAAGCATTCAACCTAAGTAATTTATTGAACATGACTCACTAGTATGTTCTATTGTATAGCAGGGTTAACTGTTGTGCTGTCCAGCAGTTAGCACGAGATCAATCCTAATCATTGACTTAGTCTCTTTCTTCTCTTAAACTATTGTTAGCTCGTTCTTTAGTTGTTACAGTTTTTTAAAGAAATAAAGGAGAAATTCATTAATAAAGAATGGAAGAACAAAACAGGGGGCAACCCTTCTACACAAGAAAACTTAATATATAACTCTACTTAGAATAAAAATTTAGAGAACCTTGAAAGCTAAGTACAATAAATTGATCTTCAAGTTATGCCTGCCACTTTTATAACTTCACAAATGCTTGCCTCATAATGTCTGAAATAAGGGTTGAGATAGGTTTTTGTTTAGCATTGAAACACGTACATTCTGCTCCTTCCATATGGATTGTACCGTCATGCACATTGCAGTTATATGGGTAAGCTTGGGGGGATTTCTTTGAGATGAGAGCCAATGAGTAATATGAGGGAGCGTGATTTCTTGAGAGAGCCAAGTGTAGTATACTTTGATAGCTCCCCATGTACGATTGGTCACTTCATACATGAAAAATAAATGATCTCTGGTTTCTTCTGCTATTGAACAAAAAGGACAAGAAGTTTTAATGCTTAAAAATTTAAGACGATTAGCTATGTTAAGTTGATTCTATATGGCAAGCCATAAGAGAAAGGAAGTTTTAGGAGGGATACTCTTATGCCAAATGATTTGATGCCACTCCATTATTAGTTTCTTCATCTGAAGGAGGTCTCTCACAATGTGGTTAGAAAGATGTTAAGTAGATCAATTGTGCCAGAAAAGGTATCTCGCTTAAGAGAATGGGGAGAGTAATAGGGTTGCAAGTGGCGAAGAGTGTGAGGGAAGTTCCAATTGCTGTCAATGATGAAGGTATCAAATTTAGTGTAGAGAGGGAAGATGGTAGAGTTGCTAACCAAGTTTGGAGAAATGATGAGAGCACACTAACCCGACTAGTTATCATACAAAAATGATATTAGCATCACATTGCCAACAGAATCAAAAATATCATCTTTAACCAAATTTGCCAAATGCAACAGTTGATTAAGAAAGAAAGAGTTTGAAGGATTCTTTCTTACTTCCCATATGCTATAACCCTTGGGAAAGTAGGAGCGGAGTCATATGATCCGGATCGAATTCTTGTCTTCAAGAATCCACCAAAGTCTTTTCAAAATGATTGTTTGATTGGTGAGTTTAACAGAGGAAAAACTCAAGCCCCTTTCTACTTTACGATAACAGATATCAAACCATTTAATTTTTGCACAACCTTTTGCTCCATTTGAAGAGTTCTGTAAAAAATTCTTGAAAATTCTCTCTATGGATTTGATGACACCTTTGGATAGAAATATATGAAGCTCCAATAGATGCGTAGAGAGAACAAAGTGACTTTTGTCAAAATTGAGTTGCAATCTAGAAACAGATTGAAACTTTTGGAGGGCCTTCATATAACAGTTGATCGACTCCAAATTAGCTCTGCAAAAAAGAAGCAGGTCATCGGCAAAGGACAAGTCAGTAAGCCTGATTTTCTTACACTTTGTGTGATACTTAAAACGGGGGGTGGACTCCACTTCCTATTTGATTAAGGAGTTAAGTATTTCCATACACAAGATGAAGAGGTATGGAGAGAGGGGGTCTCCCTATCTTAGCCCTTTCTCAGCTTTGAAGTAAAGTGAGAGACTGCCATTTATTAGGACTGAGTAGCTAGCATTTATTACACATTCTTTGATCCAGTTGATGTAGATAGGTGTAAAGCCATAAACTTCCAACATCTTCCACAAAAATGGCTAGTCGATACTATCGAAGGCTTTACGAAAGTTAATTTTGATGGTGCAATTTGGGGTTGAGTTTACTTTTGAATAACCTTTGAGAAGCTCTTGCACTATTAGGATATTGTCGCCAATTTGTCAGTTACTAATGAAAGCCCCCTGATTGTCACTAATAAGTGGAGATATATCTGTTTTCAATCTTATTGTAAGGATCTTTGAGATGATTAGAGAAAATTTGTACAGGCTATAGGTCTGAAGTAATTAAAGAGTCAGGAGTTGTAATTTTCGTATTAAACACAAGAAGGCTTTGTTAATCTCCTTGAGGAGCACTCCTTTGGAAAAAAATTCCTTTACAACATTTTTAACAAACTTACCTACAATGTCCCATGTTTTCTTGATAAAAGAGACCATTCAATCCGACCGCATCCTTAATGTCCTTGTCTTCCACAGGTTTGATAAGCAAGCTTTGGTCTAGATGGGTAATTTTTTTTCAGGTTGAGAGAATTAAGGCCTGAAGTTGGGTTCAAGGCTGTGATATGGGTTCCAAGTAATTTGCTAATGTAAGTAACAACCTTGTTCGTAATTTCCTGCTAGCTATAGAGGATCTGGCCCTCATGATTTGTGATGGAGGAGATATAGTTTCTATTTTTATGAACTAGAATGGAGTTAAAGAAGAACTTTGAGCATTTATCTCCATCTTTGAGCCAATTAATCCGAGATCTTTGTTGGGGCAAGGAGTTGTGATAGCTTACTGAGGCCATATAATGAGAGAGAGCTAACTTTTCATTTTCAATGAGTGAGTGATCTTGTGGTGAAGAAGCAAGAGATTTCTGGATGTTGTTTAGCTTATTCCTAGCTTTAAGCATAACATCTTCTGTAGAACCCCGTGAAGAGTGAAGAGTTTTGAGTTCCATCTTATTCCATGCGCATGCCTTGACCCCTCCAATATGTCAAAAGTAGTTGGCTATTGGTTGAACGCCTCTTCCATTTATTCAACTATTATGGCCACCGTTTTCTGCCTTGACCTTTTTCATTTTGTCAACAATAATGGCCACCGTTTAGAAAAATTTTGGACAGGTGCTTAGGGATTTCAGTTATAAATAAAAGGGATGGTTGCAGACTTAAATACACTCACTTCTTCCTACAACTCCTCTCATCCTCTCTTCAATTATTTTCTGTATACTTATGAGTTTTGAAAGCCTTTTGTTCTAGCCTTTGTACCTGCATACATTCTCCACATATTAGCAAAATTACTCACCCTCCAGCCGTGGACGTAGGTCATATTGACCGAACCACGTAAATCTTTGTGTTCTGTCCCATTTTATTTTGTCTATCTTTATTTTAGTTACTATTTTTCGGGTTATTAAATTCAACCGGTATCTGATCCAAGGCCATTTTTTCTTAACAAACTGGTATCAAATATTCTCCTTTTGATCTAACTTACCGTATGTTTTTTGGTTGCCACTAAAGTGGATCCTCCACATCAGAAAGTAACTTAAATTTTTTATTATGAGTCTAAACGGGGCCCACAGTCTCAATTTTATGTTGCGGGACCCGTAGCCTCAGATTTATCTTACGGGGCCCGCTATCTTGGTTTTATCTTATGGGGTCTATTGCCTCAGTTTTATAAACAAAGTTTAGCTTTGCTTGTGGAGCCCACGTCCCGACTTTAACTGTGGGGCCCACATCTAGTGCTTTTGTGGGGTCTGCTGTCCCGATTTCACGCATGGGCCCCACCTGTAGAAAAATAGTCGGAATATCAATTTTTTGGCCATCATGACAATAACGAAGACCTTTATTGAAAAGTTTGACCGAAGCGTTAATTTTGGTATGTGGCAACTCAAGATGCAAGCCATTTTAATACAAAATAGATGTGAGATTGCATTTGATGGAGTGGAGAAAAAGCAACAGATATGGCATCAGATGTATTCACGAATCTAGATAAAAAGGTTAGATCAGCCATCATATGGAATCTCTCCGATGAGGTTTTGCAGGAGGTTGTCGGTGAAAACATAGCTAAAGTTATGTGGGACAAATTGAAAACTAGGTACATGAAGAAGACGGTAGAAAATCGGCTTTATTTGAAACAAAAGTTGTACATGTTGAGGATGATAGAAGGTACATCTATTCTTTCATATCTGGATAAATTTGATTATCTTATTTTGGATTTGAAGAATGTAGATGTAAAAATTGAGGATGAAGATCAAGCCATATTATTGTTATGTTCCCTTCCCCAGTCCTTTAAATATTTTCGTGATACTATGATTTATGGGAAAGAGTCAGTCTCATATAATAGTATTAAGTCTGCATTAAAGTCAAAAGAGCAGATTGATAGGGACATCACTGGGGAGACTAGTGGAAGTCAGGCAGAGGGACTATTCGTACAGGGTAGATCTGAAAATAAAGATTTTGAAAGAAGTAGATCCAAAGGCAGTTTAAAATTCAGACATAGAAATAAAATTTGTAATTATTGCAAGAAAAAGGGCATATAAACGCTGATTGCTATAAATTGAAACATAAGGAGAAAAATAAAGTTGAGTAGAATAACAGCAACACTGCCGAGGCTAGTGTAGCAGCGGATGAGAATGAGGGAATTATCTTTGTAGCCACAGAAGATAAACATAGGTCTAATAAGGAGTAGATTTTAGATTTGGGTTGTTCTTACCACATGAGTCCCGTCAGGGAGTGTTTTTCTACTTATGAGTTATTGAATGGTGGAATTGTTTTGATGGGTAATAATGCTGCCAGTAAAGTTGTTGGTAAAGGTACAGTCCGGATCAAAATGTATGATGGTATCATTAGAACACTCACTGACGTTAGACACGTTCCTGATTTGAAGAAAAATCTCATCTCTTTGGGCAATCTCAATTCTCAAGGGTGCAAGTTCTAGCTGAAGGTGGAGTTTTAAAAATTTCTAAAGGCGCTCTTGTATTGATGAAAGCTTACAGGTCTGGCAGTTTGTATGTTTTGCAGGGATCTACAATAACAGGTGCTACGTCAATCGATAACATCTGTCTGTTGGATTTTCCATAGCCTCCAATGCATACTTAGACAATGTTTCAAAATGAGCTTCATAGTCTGCCACTGACATCTCTTCTATTTGAATTAAACTTATGAACTCCATCTTCTTTCGATCCTGATATATCTACGAAGTGTATTTTTCTCTAAACTCTCTCTAGAACTCCTTCCAAGTCATCTGTCAGGTCTCATAAGATCCTTTCATTGACTTCGACCAAGTCAGTGCATAGCCTTAAAATAAGGAAACAATGTACTGCAACCTTCTTTCCAAGGTATACTCTAGGCGGTCTAAAATTATCTCTGTTTACTTCCACCTTGCCTCAACCTCCTCAGGATTAGTATTACATTAAAACTCTGCATCCATCTTACGGATTCACTCATAGTTACTATCCACCCTAGAATTACCTTGGGTTGGAGCCGCAGTAATAGCCTTTTGCATCATCTGAAAGAACTACATCATATATGGTGGATCTCTCCTCCTACTCGATCTATTCTGGCATCCTCTACTCAGGCATATCTAGAGCACGAATCAAATTACCTGATTCTCCAGACAACTCTGGGCAGCAGGATCCTCTCCTGAAACCATCCTAGATAAGATAAGAACATATCACTAGTTTTTTTTTTACTTAACCACGTCCTTAAAAATGTAAACCTGCTTTGATGCCATCTAATGTGATGCTCCAAAAAATAGTTAAACCACAATTATCCAAATTGTTCCCAAAGAATAATATTAATTACTAAAATCACCATTAGCTCCAAAAAGAGATGTTCATCAAATATAAAAATATTATATATAACATAACTATTCGAGCTGTCATATACAAAAAAATACAATAGAACAACTTTATTTAATTAATTTGTTGGCCCCGCCTAAACTCCACTTTGTTAATCCTATACATTAGGGTTATTGGCAATCTCTCAATCTCCTAAAAAAATGGTGGCAAGGGGTGAGTTGCTTACCCAATAAGGATAACTGACCATAACCTTAAAATCAAATAACTCAATATATAACTATAAAGCTTAGTCAAGAGATTAAACATATGAAGATATATAACATTACTCAGTCTAATATGAACAATTAGCAAACATCTCGAAATTTTACCAAACAATGATTCATGCAAATATTAATTTATAGCTGCCATTTATGCTTTATCTTATAATTAATTAAATTACCTAGACCTTGTTTAACCTAGTAGGCTTACATTCAATGATTTGCCGATCATCTCATCTCATCTCATCATAATCTCTCACCAAGTGAAAACGTAACTAGATGTATAAATATCAACCTAGGGTACCTTAATTTCTCAATCTCTCTTGGTACCCCCGTAGTACTTTAATACCTAGCCATCGGTACAGGATATCCCCGAGACTCAGGATATTTCGATACCACTCCAATACTTAACCATCAGCACAGGACATCCCTGGGACTCAAGATACCCTCGTATCTGCTCCACGAATAGATACCTAGCCATCCTAGGCAAGCCACCGATTCTCAATTTTCACTAATTATTCACAATATATTATCAACTAATCTCTATTTAATTAACACATTTTTTGTCGAATTAATAAGTAATGCATCTTATAAAACGTAACAAAATATAAAAGTGAAACACGTTATACTTCATTAATTATTTGATAAATAAAATAAACATAATTCATGTATCTGACTATTAATCATTAATTTAATTAATGGTTAATTCAGAATATCAATCACTGTAAAATAATTTATGAACAACAAAACGGTATGTTATTCTAAGAATACAATCTAAAGTTATCCTTAACTCAATTTCAGACTCAACTAATTAATAGTCCAATTAATTTCTTAATCGGACCTTTGGACCTAGAAATTACTAAATTATGTTAGATTAATTTAAGAAAATTTCCAACCCAAGTATAATTAATAATCCAACATTATTCTCTTTTTTACATTATTCTTAATTATAAAAGTAATATCCTTACTAATCTAACCACCCTAATTACTACAATACCCTTAACTAATTAAAAGTTCTATTTTACCCTCATTCATTTCAATTAATACAAAAAATGCCCTTCTTAAAAATAAATTCTGGATTTACCTCTTCACTCTTTGCATTTCCTATTTATCCTTTCATACAACTTAAATTTTCAAAAAATGTCATCTTCTTTACCTTCTCCTCTTCTCCTATCTCCTTTTTTTCATGTCATTTTCCAGCCATTTTTCTCTATTATTTCATCTCTTTCCATGACTTCAATTTGTCTCAAACAACCACAACTTGCAATCAAACTATAAACTAGTGGAGGGTGATCAAAAATTACAAAAAAAGACATAACAGAGTAGCTGGAAATTTAGTAAGAGATTTTAGAGTTGTTAACCTCGACAACTTTCTCTAAATTTCTGAAAATAAACACAACGAGGGAACTTAAGACAGAAGTGTCACATATAAGAGAAAAATGGCACACTAAGATACATACCAGCTCAAAATAGTTGAGAGAGACGACGAAGGAAATGATTTCGTTGGTCTTTCTCTATTTCCCAGCTGCTGGTTTTTATATGTGTTTAAGAGACTATGGGCTGGGTTGTTTTATTTTGTGGGCTTTACAGATCAATCCCGACATGATCATTGTCTTAGTCTCTTTCTTTGCTTCGACTATCATGAGGTCGTTCTTCAGTTTTTAACAGTTTTGCATGATTAGTCCTTGTAAAAAAGTGTTGCCGACATGTCCCACGCCTGTTGGTGTCTTCACATTAAGAAATTAAAGAATGTTGTCTTCAATTGTCATGGACAGCACGACACATTACCTTCCATTTTGACAACTCATAGGAATTTGTTGGCAGTGTTGTGTTAATATAATCAACCCGATAAAATGTGCTTAAACAAATTGATTCGAAAAGAACGCTCTAAGTTTTATAATAATAATAATAATTTAATTTTTTGATAACGCGTACACTCTAAGTTTTGCAGCAATTATTATTGATCTCGGCAACGCTAAACTATAATATAAATGCCCCTTGCTTTGAGAATGATCCCATATTTGCAGGCTCCCAACCCCAGGAGGTGTCTTGTGATACTTCCTCTTCTCATGACAGTCTGGCTATGGCAGAGGGCTTTCATCGCTCGCCTCCGGCCTGTTCTCAAGATGCAGGCAGTGGCAATTCTCATTCCCTCTCGACAAGAAAATCTCAACGAGGCAGAGGTAAAGGCCTCAAATCTACCCCTAAACCCATATGACTATCTTGGCTTGAAATGTCAGATGAATAAATTGCCCTTCAAAAATGTTAGTTCTAAAGGATTTTGTGTGGAGAGAGAAGCCTATAGTACTTGGATTATTGGAAACAAAAATAAGGTTGGAGAATCAGAATAAGTTAGACGTTTTGGGTCCTCAATGGCGAGTCTTTTCCAATCATACTCACCATGCTTATGGAAGGATCATTGTCTGTTACAACTCAGATGAGGTTCACGTGGATCTACTTGAAGCTACGGATCAGCTCATGCATTTTCATATTTGTATATTGCAGGGGCAAATTGAATTAAATGTCTCTTTTGTTTATGCCAACAATTTGGAATTCCAACGACAGGATCTATGGAGCTTACTTCGTCAGATTAGTGCCAATATCTCTCACCCATGGCCTGTTTGTGGGGATTTCAATTCCACTCTCTACGCTACTGAAGCTCAAGGAAATATCAGTCTCAGGTCTTCCTCAATCGATTTGTGGGAATGTTTAGAACATGTTCGATTAACTGACCTTAAATCCTTTGGACACTTCTTCACCTGGTCTAACAAACAATAGGCTCGATGGTACATCCGGAAAAAACTAGACAGAGCTCTTGTTAATGAGCTATGGCTTTAGCGTTTTCCCAATAGCATTGCTACTTTTCTGGATCTTTTGTTTTCGGATCATACGCCTATCACTGTGTCCAAGTTGACTTTACCTGTTGCTAACCATCACCCTTGTAGATTCAACAACTTTCTGGTTTAGGATCCTGGGTTTTCTTTTGCATGTGAGGCCGGTGCTCTTTACAATATCAGAGGGACAAACAATACTGCTGCTTTCAGAAGTTAAAGATTATTAAACAACAGCTGAAACTTCTAAACTCTTCCAAGGGGCCTACTGCTGAAGCCATTTCCAAGACCCGATTGGAGTTGACAAGAGTTCAATCCTTATTATCCTCCCACCCAAACCGTCAGTCACTTACAGACCAAGAGAAGATTGCCCTTTCCCACTACCTTCAAGCTATTAATAACCACTCCTCACTATTGCAACAGAGAGCTCGGGTTAATTGGATGAAGGATGGCGATAGTTACACCCAATTCTTTTTCCATACCATTCTTGCCCGAAGGAACCGCAACAAAATCTTTTCCATCTCTTCGCTTAATGGCTCAGTCATCACGGATCCGCAACTAATCCAAGACGAAGCATTCTGATTCTTTGCCTCTTCTCTGGGATCTGATGTCCCTACTAATGTCACAAGAGGTGACTTACAACTTCTTAACTTGGCCCAAATTTCTGCTGCAGATTTTACTCTGTTAACCAAGTCTGTGGAAGACAGAGAAATTGAGAAATGTGTCTTTCAAATGAATGGAATGAAATCCCCGGGTTCGGATGGCCTTAATGGCTACTTCTACCAACGTTCTTGGAATATAATTGGAGGTTTCGTCAAGGAGGCAATACATGAATTCTTCCGAAATGGTATTCTTTTAAAGGAGCTGAATAAAACATTCTTGTGTTTAATTCTTAAAGGGTCAAATCCTCAGAGCTATGCTAATTACCGTCCCATTTCTTGTGCTAATTTCCTGTATAAAGTGATATCTAAAATTCTGGCAGATAGATTGAAGCAAGTTCTTGCTCCTTTGATCAGTGACAACCAAAATGCTTTCCTGTCGAATAGGCACATTGGGGACAATTTCTTATTGTTCAAGAACTATTGAAGGGTTACTCTACTAAGAATGGTCCTCTGAATTGCACTATGAAGATTGACTTCTATGAAGCTTTTGATAGTATCAGTTGGAAATTCATTCAGCATATGCTGGAAGCTTTTGGGTTCCCCACCCAGTTTATTAAGTGGATCATTATTACTTCAGCCTGTTTCTCGGTTCTGGTTAATGGTTCCCCTACCCCTTATTTTAAAGCCGCTACGGGTCTCAAGCAGGGAGATCCCATATCCCCTTACCTCTTCATTCTTGCTATGGAAGTGCTCACTGCAATCATACGGAAGGAGACCATCTCGAATACAAATTTCAAACACCATGCAAAGTGTAAGAAACTTGATCTCACTAATCTTAATTTTGTCGATGACCTTCTTCTTTTTTGCAGGGCTGATTTGTTATCTATTCGCTATTTTATGCAAGCTCTCCATGTATTTAAACAAGCTTCTGGGCTTTATCTTAATCTGCAAAAAGGCCACTTCCTCCTATCTAAAAGCGTAACCCATTTGGAACAGCCTATTGCAGAAGCTACTGGAATGAAACTACAAACTCCCCCCTTCTTTACCTTGGGCTCCCGGTGTCGACAAAAAAGCTAACCTTCTCAGAATGCTGCCCTCTGTTAGACAAGATTCAAAGGTGAGTAAAGTCCTGGGTGAACAAAACGCTATCATATGCGGGTAAGCTTCAACTTATTAAATCTGTCCTGAATTCACTGCATGTGTACTGGAGCTCTCATATGTTTTTATCTCAAAGTATCATAAAAGAAATTGAGTGAATCATTAGATCTTTTCTCTGGAGTCATCCAAATGGGCGTCCGGGCGCCGCAAAGGTTACATGGGCTAATATCTGCTTTCCAAAACAAGAAGGAGACCTCAACATTCTCTCCATTAAAGCTGCTAACCAGTCTCTCATTCTCAAAAGATTATGGTGGATATTGGATGACAAAAAGAGTTTGTAGATTAAATGGCTGCATGTTTATTTCCTTAAGGGGCATAGTCTATGGGCTATCAAGCTATCAAGTTCCCACTCCTTTTTTCTCACTCAATTGTTGAAATTGAGGGATTCGGTTTATCAAGATAGCTCATGTGTGATTAAGGACGGTCACCTTGCCTCCTTATGGTTCGACAATTGGTCCACTAGGGAACCACTGATTAATAGGGGGTTTTTTCCACGAGCTATTTCTTCCTTTCCTTTAAAAACTCGAATGAGCACCTTCATCATAGGCTGTGAATGGAGTTTTCCTAGAAGCCTTATCTAGTTCCAGCCAAATTATCCTCCCACCCCACAGGAACCCGATATATTTTTCTGGAAAGGTACTCCCATTGTGCAACCCACTAACAGAACTATTTATGATTATGTTCGTAGTCATCACCCTCCAGATCCTTGGGCCACTAAGGTATGTAACAAGCACCTATTGCCGAAAATTTCATTCATTTATTGGTTAGCTATCCAGAACAAGTTGTCTATAGCGGACCGTCTCCCTTATATCCAACTGAATAACAACTGCCCTATGTGTTTAATTCAGAGTGAATCTTGCAACCATCTATTTTTTGAATGCCCCTATAACAAGGCCATATGGGATTATGTCACTGCTTCTTGTTATTGGATGCATCCAGGGTCAACTATTTTGGAGATCACTAATGGAATTTCTGTGCACTCACCCATCCACCTCATTGTACTAAGAGTTTGTATTTATAGGTTATGGCAAGAACGCAACCTTAGACGGTTCAGGGATCAATCATCCACCAAAGAATCTTTACTATCCTTGATTTTCAAGGACATTAGGGAGATCATTATGACCAAAAATTTACAACAACGGTGCAACTCATCTCTACGCTCTTCTTTACGCATTTAAGGATTCCTTCTCTTCTTAATGCTTTTTAAGTAAGGTGGAAAAGGTAACATTGATCTGCTCTTTTTGTCGCATTTAGCTCTATTCTTTTTTGAAGTTCTGCTGCTTGTGTCTGTTTGCTTTTGATGTATTTCCATTATGATTAGATAGCTTCCTAGCTTTTGGTGTTTTGGTCTCTACCTAGAACACTTTTATTTTTGTATCTTTATTCATTCAATCAATTCTTCTTTTAAAAAAAATTTATTATTATTGATCTACTCCCTTGATTGTAGCAGTTCCTTATAAATTACTCTTAAATCGAAACTGCACATAATATGATCGTTAACTACCACTACAAGAAAAATACCCATTCAGCGACGTTTTAAAAACGTCAAAAATGTTAAAAAACCGTCGTAGATTGTTATTTGTGACGTTTCTTAAAATGTCGTAACAAAAGTCGTTGAAGGTGGAGTAAGGAAACGGTTTCGTCAACGTTTTGTGGAAAACGTCGAGGAAACCTAGCCTATTTCTCAACGTTTTGAAAAATGTCGTAAAAGCTTAAGGGAATGGGCGACGTGTGGATTAAACGTCGTGGAAACCCTGACACTTTGTGCGACGTTTATTAGACGTCATTGTAGCTTGACAATCGACGACGTTTGGGATTAAATGTCGCCGATTATTAGTTTGAAAATTTATTTTTTAAATATATTAAAATAAATTTTCAATTTTATATAATTAAATTTGTGTGATTCATCCGAAATTCATAATAATTGTGAGAATTATTAAAATTAAATTTGAAATTTTATTTGAATTCGAATATGGTTTAAAATTGAATTTTAATGGAGTTATTATTCTGATTTAATAATTAATATTTGGGAAAATTATTGAATCTTATTTATTTAATAACTATTTAATATTATATATTGACTTTTTATTTAGTATTTTATCAATTTGTTGAGTACATCATTAATTTGCGAATGATTAATAATGTATAACAAGAATTTAATACATGTAGACAATGAATTATATAATTTCAAATCCTAAACATGTCATAATATAGTAATTAATATAAACAATATGTCATAAGTGTCTAATATATCAGTATGAGTACTTATCTATTTAACGCGAATATTATGTGTAGAACATAAAAGTTCCAAGACCTTTTTTTGTTGTTCGACTTCGGTAGTTAATTTATCCTTCATTTCTTCAAATTTTTTGGTCAATTCATTGACTTTAGACTGTAAGCCCTCATTAACCTTCTTGGACTCCTCTAATTTATCTCGAAGTCTCTTTCTGACCGAAGTCTTCCCTTGTGGTCGAAGCCCCATTCCCATACCAACAATGTAATCTGTTCTGGTGCCTAGGACTTTGTCACACACTTCATCCACTATCATCGGATGACTTTGTTCTGTTGAATGTGTCAATTTGTGACACATTAAGTCCTGAAAAAGTAAAGAATCAATTACATAAATAATGTGATTTAAGAAATATTTATAAATAAACTATGTACTCACCCATTTTCCTTTGCATTCGGGAGTTGTCCATTGACCTTTTCTTTCATCATAATGAGTGTGATACCATAACTTCATCCAATCACACTATTCTCCGTCTCTGTCATTCTGTTGTATAGAAATATATAAATAGTAATATTTATTATAAAATTTGAAATGTCAATAAAAAAATATAATTAAAAAGATAATAACTCACAATCTCATGTCGTATCGCTACAAAGGCCTTGGAGTCGAAGTTTGGTTGACATTTGACCTGACTCCTAGCTAATTTTGCTTTTTGACTTTTTTCCTAATCGTACACGTAAGAAAATGTATTATAACATCTATAAATCATAATTCATAAACACTAAAATATAATAAGTTGTAAAAAAATAGTGATCAAATAAACTAACCTTTATAGCTGATTGCTCCCAATATTCGCATAAATCCATCCATTCTGTCACTGTGACATTATGCGGCTTAACATCTTTTCCGTGCTTGGTAAAATGCTTTTTTAAACTATATCTTTGATCTTTGGACCTTAAAGCAAGAAACTTCTTCACAGTAGCATGTACTTCATTGTCAGTCCTCATTCCCTTGACTTCTAACTTTTGCTGGAAAAAATTATAAATTATTGGTCAATGTTCTAAGCATATGGAAAACACATACAAATTAGATTGGTTTAGAATACTTACGTCTAACTTATCAAATGCAATGTCCAATTCCTCAGTTGTAATTTTTGAAAATTTTGTTCTTACAGGTAAGGAAGTTCGGGATACCACACCAATCTCACTCGTGAATTTGGCAGATTGTACGGAGTTGGTTGGTCGTCCTTCAGTTGGGGAGATCTCTATCTCCAATCTCTTACCTATCGCCTTGTTAATCTTTGCCAATCCGTGTCCATTTGTACCACCCCTTGTTTTTCTTGCATCAGTCGTGGATCCTAAAATAGCAAAGAAAAAATTTGTAATGAGCATATAACATACTCTTAATTGGTTAGATAAGCAAAATAACTAAACTTAATAAATTTCAACAATGTAATGAGAAAGATCAAACCTGCAGCGCTTGCAAAAGAAAAGCCCACAGTGGGGGTAATTGTCTGATAAGCAAAAGCTGGAGGCATTTCTTGAGACATGGATGGAGAACTACTATTGCGGCACGGATGCATAATTTGTTCATATTTATCTCTAGGATGAGTAATAGGCATACACGTGACTTCTCTTGGTGTTAAAGTAGGCTCACAAGATGCAGGTGTGACTTCTCTTGGTGTTAGAGTAGGCTAACAAGGTGCAGGTGTTTGATTTTGTGGTTGTGTACAAGAAGATGACTCATTAGCTGCGGTTCCAAGAAGCTGACAGTAACGCGACTGCAATTTTGTTGATACTAAGCTACTTAGTGCAGCCTTATTCTTCTTCTTGAGTTGACCTGGTCCCATGTGAATTAACTGCATCCAATTTGACATTAGATTTCAAGTACATATGCATCAATCATATTTAAAGAGACAACATGAAAATCCGACATGCTCTCAATAATGGAATTGTTTGTAGTCAATTATGAGCGACTCAACAATGACAAGAAGTTATTCAAAACCAAATGCATTTCCACTTTTCACTTGAAAGACAACAAGAAAATGTTGC
>JAOTAX010000007.1:24638762-24651485 GCA_025629825.1 Erythroxylum guanchezii
AAATTATTCCAATATTCAGATCAATAAAAACAAATCAAGAAATTCTAATTTATATTAAAACATTATTAACAAAATTTACCAAAATTATTATAAATAAAATAATTTTCGGTAAAATTATATTTAATAAATACCTTACAATCCGCGATGTCTGTTGAATAAGACGTCGCAGAATATCTATTTTCTGCGACGTCCTCCAAACGTCGTTAAAATAGAAACTATCCCTGACGTTTTCTCCAAACGTTGCAAAACATACACTTCTTTCCTGACGTCTTTCTTAACATCACAGAATAGCTAAGCATTCTACGACGTCTTTCATCAGACATTGCAGAAACCTATTACCTACCCCACTATCTACGACGTCTATTGTGACATTTTAATAGATGTCATAGAAGGTTTTCTACGACGTCTTATTGGCTTCTACGACGTTTAAAAAACGACGCAGAAAGAGTCGTTTTCCTGTAGTGGCTATAGGGCATAAACCAACAAGGCCTACTCTCCCGTCTCTTCTATATGTGTTCACTACAACTGTTCTTCATTCCTCAATGCAGTACATCATGTTCCACACCAGATCAACGCAATGATCACACCCACATTTGTATCTTATTTCTATCCCTTTCTTTGTTACTTGTTAGTTTAATTTCTTTTAGTTTTAATGACTGTCCTTGTTTGTGATAACTTTTGTCTTTTGTCTTAGGCCCCTCTTTTACTTTTTTGTATCACATGAGGAATAGTATGATGTTCAAGTGTGGGGGGAGTATTAGTTAAAAAAATTATTTGTGTGTTGTAAGTTTGTTTTCCCATTTAATGTTTAGAGATTCATGATCATTAAATGAACTCGATCGGGATTAGAAATGCCTAATATGAGTGAATGAGTATACTATCATGCTTAGACTGATTAACTTGGATTTCGGTTAAAAGGACATTAGCTTGTTATCATAGATGAATGGCACTTTTCTTTGGTAAGAATTTGATCCATTTGAAATGTTTACACCAAATTCAAGTATTCTTTGTTGATAATGTTTTTTCATGATTTAGGAACTCTAGAACTTACTTGCAAATACTAGTTGAGATCACATAATGTTATGCAAACATTGAAATGATGAAGGCAATTAGTATTTACCCCTTTTGCTTAAAAAACCACCATGATGTGACCTTTAGTGAACCCCCTTTAAGCTTAACATGAAACCTTTTCCTTTTTTAAACCCAAAATATAAGCCTTGACTGTATTATTTATCCTCTTCCTTGTACCGACCATAAGGCAAGTTGAGTATTTGAATGTGTATGATTGAGTTTAGGGAATAATTATTTGAACAAGTGTGGCAAAATCAAAGCATATAGTTGGCTTTTGAGTTAAGAATATGTAGGGTTATAATAATGTGTATCTCTCCTATACATTTTTTTGTCTTCTAAACTTGATCTTGTTAAAAAAAATAAATGAAAAATATAAAAAAAATCAAGAAGAAATAAAAAGAGAAAAGAGAAATAGAAAATAAAAGAAAGGAAGAGAAGATGACTAGAAAATAAAAAGAAGAGGAGAGAAGTTGTAACACCC
Source organism: Erythroxylum guanchezii (assembly GCA_025629825.1). Taxonomy (NCBI): domain Eukaryota; kingdom Viridiplantae; phylum Streptophyta; class Magnoliopsida; order Malpighiales; family Erythroxylaceae; genus Erythroxylum; species Erythroxylum guanchezii. The sequence goes on from JAOTAX010000007.1 coordinate 24,640,315, forward strand.
ACATCTAATGTTGAACTCATTTATCTTCTATGTGTTAACTTACTTTCTCTGTTATTGTTTTGTTGCTTGTTAGTCCATCTTTAGTTTATTCATTATGTTCATCACTTTTACATTTTTTGGTTGACAGTAACATGCAATCGAAGTGTATGGAGATAACTTGTGAAATGTGAAAATTAGATTTAGTCTATTGTTTGAGTTGATCTTAGAATCTGACCGTTAATTTTGGTAAGACAAGTAACCAATCATCTCTCCTTAAACATGCATAGGAGATTATATTGTTGAAATTAATTCTCAAGAGTTTCCACTTTAATTTCTACTAGTTTTTGCTTCCGGTCGATTCAATTTACTTTTCAGACTATTTTGTGACTTTCTGTAAAAGACTCCACACAACAAATCAGGATCGAATGTTTAGGATTGTTTTTATTTTTATTTTTGTTCAAATTATTTCAAGTGAACCAATTTCACCTCCGTGGGAGACGATCCTGGGTAATTGTTACAATTACCTCATATACTTGTGAGTAGGATGACCTAGGTAATTTTTAGAACTTTTTGGGCACATCATCTATCTATAAGTTCTTGTATAACAAAGCTCCTTAGTTTTATTATTTGCATAAGGGTCTAAGAGAAGGAGCTATTTTGATATATGGACTAGATGTTAGTCCCTTTTAAATAGTATTTATACACGCATTTGATCCATATTGATTGTTATCCACTAAGAATCACCATAATATCTTGATCATCATTATTTTGGTAGCTATTTGAATGGGAAAAATTCTTGATCCTCCTTCCTTTTTAGGAGTTATAAGTTCCTTCCATTTTACTTTAGCAAAATCATGGTTGTTATGATCTCTAAAATAGAGAAAGTTTCTCATAAGTTACTTAATGGATTTAATGATTCCAATCGGTAACATTAGATGGGAAGACCTCATGTATATATGCAAGCTGCTTAGAAGTTAGAACAAAATCGATGATTTGGACTTTTCCAACTAATTAAAGACTTTTGTTGCACTAAGTTGATAACCCCTTCTGTATTCTATTAATTAGTAGAAGAAAATCATTACATGTAGATTTCCGTGTGGAGATTGGAATCCTAAGATAAGTGAAAGGTGGCCTCTTAATATTTAGGCCAATGATGAAGGATAACCAAGTTCCAAGTTGAGGGGCATTTGAAGAGATGAGCAGGCCAATTTTCTCTTCGTTAATGAGAGACCTGAGATTTCCTTAAAAGCGTTTAAGGTGATCAATAAAGTATATAAGGATTTATCATCTGATTTGAGAACAAGATAAGATCGTTAGTAAAAAAAAAAGGTTATATAGTTTCAATTTATTGCACTTGAAATTAAACTTGAAATTATTCCCCTGACCAGTGGAAGCTAGCCTCAAAAGCCTTGTGAGTACCTCCATAATAAAAGTCAAGAGATAGGGTGATAAGGGATCACCTTGTCCGATTCAACTAGCTCCTTTAATACAATTAGAGGGTTCCCTATTGTTAAGAACATTATATGAGGTAGTTGAGATGCAATGACCTATCCATGTAACAAGCAGCTTAGGAACGAAATTGTTTCATTAGTTTGTTAGTAGCTTGGTTATGTATTACTATAGGTAATTGGTTTAAAATCCTTAAAGGATGTGGGGCTACTTACCTGGGGACAAGGAAAGGGAGGGTTTTGTTAACTTCTTTAAGCATCATGACTATATTAAGGAATTCGAGCACAACCTCTATTACTAGAGTTCTGACTTATCCTTAAGCTTTCTTAAAGAAGAAAGGGTTACCATCTGGCCTAGTGTCTTGTTGGGATGCATGGAGAATAAAATTTGCTTCGCCTTATTTACTATGAAAGGTCTGGTTAGATGATCAACTTCTTAAGGACAGGTTTACTATTTAACTATAGATTGTAAAAGTTGGATAAAAGAAGCATACGAATTTGTAGTTCCAAGAGAACGTAAGAAAAACATATGAGCTTAGTGGGGAAATTTGGCTTGAGTTTCAAGTTTTCTTCCTCGAGAATAAATTATATAATTGATTATATAGATATTCCTTCTATTGAGGACTAAGTTATGGAAAGAGCGTTAAGATAATGTTGCAATTGTTTATGCTATTTGAGTGAAGGTGGAAATTAAACTAAGAATTGAGCTTATTAATCTAATTGATTCCTCATCATAATTTGCTTGATTTTATTGCATTCATTTTGTTAGCTTAGATGAGTTTAATTCATAAAACCCTTATCATTAGTATAAATCATTATTAGTATCTAGAGTAAGGAAATTATTTTTGGTGCATTTATTATTGAGGTTTAATTTAAACACCTCAAAACGCTAGAGTTTGTTCTGTATTTTATTGTAAATTTAAAGGTTCAAATACACTTTTAGTCGTGAGTTATATTGTAACTAAAGTTCCTACTATGTCTGATGACGTGGGGGGAAAATCTGCCATCCCTGTGGTTTATATTGTTACTAAAGGTCTTCTTATCACTTATTAAATACAACAAGGCTATTCCTGAGAGTATAATTATATATTTAATAACCAAATGTAAGGAACAGTCATAACTTCGAAGATAAATTCTAATTGTTAATGGTTCCAGGAATCTTGTGACAATCTTAAAATAATGAGGCAAAATAGAACTATAAGACATAATATAACCCGGCCGCCTGTATATAACTAATTATTGTGCATGGTTTACTTCCTTAACGGAATTAATAATGTATTGAAAATTTGATAATGTCATGATGCCATCAAATCTATCTTTCCAACATTTGTAAAAAATAATGTTATATATCATATCCTTGATAATATTATAATAACTCATATGGCATCGGTATTATTATAAAATTCATATGACTTAGCAAGCGCGATGTTATTAAAATATTATACTTCTATTATTTTATTATAATACATCATAATGATTAGGTATTTACGACTGATTATGCTATTGTAATATGAATATATTACTCCGAATGTTGATGTGTCGGAGAGCCATGGCCTGATCTCACAAGTTTGGTCGGTTTTGATCGACTTCATGTGAGAAATGACGCAGCTCCCGAGAATTCGACATATTACAATATAAGTGTTTTTCTCTCCGAACTTACGGTAACCCTTCAGTTGTGCACACGTATATCAAAACTTATTTTCCACAAGCTTTAAATTTTTCTTTTTTTTTTCTGGGAGGGTAGCAAGATGGTGTTCAAATCAGTGATTATATATTCACAACTTAGGACTCCCAACTTACTATCTTAACCCATTTCTACTAGTCTACTACTTAGTCCCTTGTTCTATATTTGTAACTTATATGTCCTCTATGGAGAAATAAACTTATATGTCCTCTATGGAGAAATAATCATTCTGCCTAACTTATACAACTCGTTTCTTTAATTCAGTCCTTTGGAAAGTCATTTGAAAAGGAATTCCCAAAAAATATATATGGCGTTTAGTGTCATATTTATGTGGAATTCTCGAAGAAGATATAAGGAAACGTTCCATTTCATACGACTATAATAGCTTTTTGTATGCATCAGCGTGTATTTTACGCCACCATCTTTTTCTTGAAACGCTAGAACATTATTCCAAATTTGTCCATCATAATTCATCCATTCCAAGAGCTTGAGCTGCATAGAAAAGATACTGATTCCTCGCAAAAAGTAATCACTTTGAGATTTGGAAAGATACAACAAATTTTGGTCAATCTTTTCACTTAATCATGGCATAGATAACTCGATATCTTCTGTAAATTAATGAAATCAGGACATAAAACATGCATTAATTATAAGTTGCTCTAATATTATATATACATTGATATTCCAACAACACACACACGACCTGTTAGAAGAAAGAAACACCAATGGCTCTCCTTCAGTTGTTGAACCAAAGTTCGAAGCTTTTCTACCTTTGCTCATCCTTTTTGTTACTAGCAATAATATTTCTGAAGTTTGTCTTCAGGAAGCGAAAGCTGAATTATCCTCTGAGCCCTCCAAAGCTACCTTTCATCGGAAACCTCCACCAGCTTGGTGCTATGCCTCACGTCTCTCTCTAGCGATTGGCAGAGAAGTATGGTCTATCTTTTCCTTAAAACTTGGAGAAATCCCAACAGTTGTGGTATCTTCACCTAGATTGGCAAAGGAAGCGTTAAAAACACACGATCTTGCATTCACAAGCCGTCCTCAACATCTATCTGCCAAACGCCTGTTTTACGGTTGCACTGATATGGCTTTTGCACCTTATGGTGCTTACTGGAGAGGCATAAGAAAAATCTGCACACTTGAGGTTCTTAGTGCCAGAAAAGTTCAATTGATCAGATTTGTTAGAGAAGACGAAGTAGCTCGGATGGCTAATCGGGTTGCAGAGTCCTTTCCGGGAACGACCAACCTAAGCAAGTTGCGTTGGCTGTATGCAAATGATATCCTTTGTAGAGTTGTACTAGGCAAGACTTACTCCGACGGTGGCGAATATGATGGACACAGTTTCAAAAAGATGCTTGATGAGTACCAAGAAATATTGCTTGGAGTGTTCAATCTTGGAGACTACTATTGGATAATTTTGTCCTTTCAGATAAAATTGGACAACTATTAATTGCATTTTTTAGTTTTTAAATAAATTATCGGTTAAGTTACGTAATTTGATCCAGATAAAGATAATAAGTGGCCTAATAAATGATCTAGATTAATGGGTCCAAATTCAGGTAAAAAATGGATCCCAATTAGTATGAACCAGACCCATATCGACTTTGTGATTGAGAAGCCCGATATGGAAGCTATATAAAGGTTAAGGTCTTCTGCAGTTGCTCATATCAATCGTAAGAATAAGGAATTTCTGACCCGTTAGGAGAGCTTACGTATTAAGAAAACTGTAGAAAGACCTAAATCACGTGTCGGGAAATATTTTCATTAAAAGTCCCGGGAGATTCGTGATCATTTGGAGCTCGGAATTAGCATCAGAATCAGAGATGGAATCGAAGTCAAGTATTCCGCATTACCTTTGTTTTTAATCCTTTCATGTTGATCTTGAGTACGTAATAAGGTCTCTACTACATATTACATGTGGTATCAAAGCGGTTATGTGATTAGATCGTTGGAAACAAAGGTTTTTCGGTTTTTCATCTCATATGATTTTTTTTCGATTTTTGATTCGCTTTTCAGTTTTTTTATGTATATAATTACGTAAAAATTGTATACATAAGGTTAGCTACGAAAAATAGGTCGAAAACGGGCTGAACAGAGCAGGAAAAGGCATCCCAGGATGTCGAAAATCGCCATTAGCGTCGGTAGGTGGAGCATGCACCCTACGACGCTACAGTAGTGGGAGGCAATGGAAAATTTTCCCCATTAGATGGAGAAAATTTTTCTGGAAAATTTTCTCCGAAATTTTCTAGAAAAATTTCTAAAATTTCCTAAAAATGTAAAACACACAACAATCCACTCCAATTTAATTTTCAAGCACAAAATCATATTTTTCACAATAAACACATTTATAGAAATGTCATGAATGCATGTACAGTCATGTGCATACAAAAATTACAATTTATGTGTTTATGGAGGCCATATCATGCATGAACATGCCGAGACAAATTTACACACTCTTAACCCGTCCCAAATGACCAATTGACCCTTCCCATCGGTGATGGGATGTTACATTATATGTCCAATTATCCTCCTTAGGGGAAGTTTCAAATTTGTGACAAACAATGCCAAAAGGGGGGAGATTGTTAAGATATTCTTTTATATATCTTATGATTTAGTTTTGGCATTATTTGATAATTGGATCAAGATGGGATAGAATAATTCTTGAATTTGATTGACTAATTATAGTTGGACTATGAATTAAGGATTGTCATCTTTGGGGCTGAATTAACAATAATTCTTGTATGACTTAGAGGTTGAAATTGTAGGACCTTTGCCTCTCCAACCTTGCGCCCACCTACTTGTAAATATTGTCCGCTTTGGACCTCGATCTCTAGGGCGTTGCACCCTCACGATTTTGTTTTTCCACAAGACTACCCAAGAGGTCACACATCCTAGTACTGCTCCAGTCCTAGCATATTTAACTTCAGAATTCTGATAGGATCCGGTGCGTTAGGACATGAAAAACGTGTTTGCAAGGGGAAGGTATCTACACCCTTATAAGGGGTGCTTCGTTCTCCTTCCTAACTGATGTGGGATCTTACAATCCACCCCTAGGAGGCCCAGCATCCTCGCTGACACAACGGCTCGAGTACTGACTTTGATACCAATTGTAGGACCTCAGCCTCTCGGGCCTCGCGTCCACAGGGCCTTAGTCTCTCAGGCCTCGTGCCCACCCTCTTATAGATATTGTCTACTTTGGGCCTCGGCCTCTAGGGCCTCGCACGCTCACAGTTTTGTTTTTCCACATGACTTCCCAAGAGGTCACCTATCCTGGTACTACTCTAGCCTTAGCACATTTAACTTCGGAGTTCTGATAGGATCCGGTGTGTTAGGGCATGAAAAACGTGTCTGCAAGGTGAAGGTATCCACACCCTTATAAGGGGTGTTTCGTTCTCCTTCTCAACTAATGTGGGATCTTACAGAAATCTTAACTCTATCCTGCATAATCTTTGACAAGAGTTTGTATGAAGATAAGACTCAATCTTGTAAAGACCTCTTTGAGAATCACGTGACTATCATGTTGAATGAAGAACTCTATCTAGTGAGGACTTCTTGGTGTATGATGTGATCTAATCGCTGCATGTGTCTTCAGCCGTCTCCTATCTATGGTTTTTGACTATTTCCATAAATGTGTGTGCATGCAATTGGCTTCCTATTAAGTTTTTCATGTAACCCAAGTCTTTTTTTTTAGGGCGGTGTTTTCTTATGGTTACGGTCATTGGTTGCAAAAAGAAAAAGACTATCTTGAGTGGGTGCTATGTTTTTCTCTTTGGTCTCCTTGTCGTTGATTGGGATACCTAATGTAGCTAGTTTCAATTAGAGTTTTAGACAATCTAGGCAACTGATTCACTTTAGCCTGAGTATTTTTTTCAACTCTTCAACGTCAACTTTCTGGTGTATGTGTTCTCTTCATGCTGCCTATCGGTTTTGATGAAAAGTGATTTAAGTGATTGCTCTTGATGATTCACGGTTGAGAGTAATGTAGAAAAATCCCAATAGCTGACTATAGCTATTTACTTGGTGAACAACTTTCAGATCTATCTTGGAAGAAGTTGAATTTATCAAAAAGTTGTTCATTTCTATCTCAAGTGTTTTCATTTTTGTTCTTATTAATCACTTGAGTTGTTTGTTAATTGTCTTTATCGTTAAAAGTTGTTGAGAAAATTCACTGTTGAGGTTAATACAAGTCGGTTGTATTATTGGGTGTAAAATACTTTTACGAGTTGTGAAAACGAGGGATAGTGGTAAGGATTGAGTAAGTCAGCTCTATAAGGCCTTGTATAAAACTATTGTTGTTCTTTGGTGAAAATATTAAATTGGATGAGGGTCTCTTAGATGTAGGGAAAATGTGTCAAACTGTGTTAACAAACTTCGATGTTAATTTACATTTATGCGTTTAATTTTTCTGTTTTTGATTGTGCTAGAATCGACTGCTATCAAAATTGGAGATTTTATGAAACTACTAAATCCTTAGGATTGTCAAGTTCTAATTGTTAATGGCCCCAGGAATTTTGTGACATAATCATGAAATAATGAGACAAAGTAGAACTATAGGAAATAATATAACTGGGCCACCTGTATATAATTAGTTATTATGTATGGTTTTCTTCAACGATTCTAATTACTCCTTACTTCTTTGACTGAATTATTAATTTATTGAAAATTTGATGATGCCATCAAATATAGCTTTCCAAAATTTGTAAAAAAAATAATTTTATAATTCAAGATATTTTAGGACGATTTATCATATGCTTGATAATATTATAATAACTCATATGGCAACGGCATTATTATAAAATTCATATGACTTAGCAATCATGTGTGATGATATTAAAATATTATACTTCTATTATTTTATCATAAGATTTTCACAATGACTCACTCATGTGAATGAGTAACTGTATAATATAATATTCACATATGAGTACATTCCCCCAAAAAGTATCCGATGTAAGAAAACAAATGTCGATGAGTTGGGGAGGCATGGCCTGACCTCACAAGTTTGTTCGGATTTGTCCGACTTCATGTGATAAAAGATGCTCCTGATAATTGGAACAATATTCTCTATTTATTTTTAATGGTATTTTATTGTGTTTAATAAATTTCAATTATTTATTTATGCAGATTTCGCGTGAATTTTACATAAATAAATATAAAACCTGCATAAATAAATAACTGAGATTTACTGGACACAATAAGACACCATAAAAATTGGACAGAGAATCTGAACTTTTAAGAATCTCTGAACTCGCGGTAGCCCTTCACTTGTTTATCAAAACTTATTTTTCACAATATTTATATTTTTCTTACATTATACTTAATATTACTCAATTTTCTCTCACAAGCTTTATTTGTTATAGCTTATAAAGTTCTCTGGTACGCAGAAATTACGGTGATTTTTCACAACTCTGGACTCAACTTACTTAGTCCCTTGTTTTATATTTATAACTGATCTTGTATGGAGAAATATTCATTCTGCCTAACTTATTACAGCTAGTTTCCTTAATTCAGTCCTTTGGAGAATCACTTGAAAATGAATTCCCAGAAAATATGGCGTTTAGTGTCATATTTATTTGGAATTCTCGAAGAAAATATAAGCATACGACTATAAATAATAGCATTTTGTACGTGTCAATGTGTATTTTACCCCTCCATCTCTTTCATGAATACTAGAAGTCTAGAATAATCAACTTAGAAAAGATGCTGATTCCTCGCAAAAAGTAATCAACTTCGATTTGGAAAGATACAACAGATTTTGGTCAATCCTTTCGCGTAATCATGACATAGACAACTCGATATCTTCCACAAAATAATGAAATCAGGACATCCACATAAAACATGCATTATAAGTGGCTCTGGTATTACATATACATTGATATTCCAACAACACACACGGCCTGTTAGAAGAAAGAGACACCAATGGCTCTCCTCCAGTTGCTGAAGCAAAGTTCGAAACTTGTCTACCTTTCCTCATCCTTTTTGTTACTAGCAATAATATCCCTGAAGTTTGTCTTCAGGAAGCGAAAGCTGAATTATCCACCGAGCCCTCCAAAGCTACCCTTCATCGGAAACCTCCACCAGCTTGGTGCCATGCCTCACGTGTCTCTCCAGCGCTTAGCAGAGAAGTATGGTCCTATCTTTTCCTTAAAACTTGGAGAAATCCCAACAGTTGTGGTATCTTCACCTAGATTGGCAAAGGAAGCGTTAAAAACACACGATCTTGCATTCGCAAGCCGTCCTCAACTTCTATCTGCCAAAGGCCTGTTTTACGGTTGCACTGATATGGCTTTTGCACCTTATGGTGCTTACTGGAGAGGCATAAGAAAAATCTGCATACTTGAGGTTCTTAGTGCCAGAAAAGTTCAATCGGTCAGATTTGTCAGAGAAGAAGAAGTAGCACGATTGGTTAATCGGGTTGCAGAGTCCTTTCCGGGAACTACCAACCTAAGCAAGTTGCTTGGGCTGTATGCAAATGATATCCTCTGCAGAGTTGTACTAGGCAAGACTTACTCTGACGGCGGAGAATATGATCGACACGGTTTCAAAAAGATGCTTGATGATTACCAGGAATTGCTTGGAGGGTTCAGTCTTGGAGACTACTTTCCTTCCTTAGAGTTCGTTCACAACTTTACCAGCATGAAGTCAAAACTCGACAGCACTTTCAAGCGATTCGACCAATTTTTTGATGAGGTCATCAGGGAACACCTAAGTCCTGGCAGGAAAACGGCAGAGAACAAGGATCTAGTGGACGTTTTGCTCGGTATACAGAGGAGTGAAACTGCTGAAACTCCTCTTACAATGGATAACGTTAAAGCCAACATGTTGGTCCGTGTGATTGTCTGCTTTTTATTTGAAAATTGAGTTTCATCAACTTTGTTCTAGTCTAGATGATAATTTTTTTAGTCTCCGTCTCCGTCTTGCAGGTCATGTTCGCTGCTGGGACTGATACAACTTTCATAACACTTGATTGGGCTATGACTGAGCTGATGATGAATACCAAAATCATGGAAAAAGCAAAAGCTGAAGTTAGGAATGTTGTTGGGGAAAAAAGGTTTGTGCAAGAGAGTGATCTTCATCATATGCACTATATGAAAGCTATTATCAAAGAGGTCCTTCGATTACATCCTCCTGCTCCAGTTTCAGTTCCTAGAGAATCCCTGGAAGATGTTACAATGGAAGGGTACAAAATTCCAGCTAAGACAAGGATTTACGTCAACGTGTATGCCATAGCGAGAGACCCAACAGTCTGGGAAAATCCTGATAAATTTGATCCAGAAAGATTTATGGGCAGTAGCATCGACTATAAAGGCCAGGACTTTGAGCTGCTACCATTTGGAGCTGGTAGAAGAATCTGTCCAGGACTAATGTTTGCAGCGGCAGCTGTAGAGCTTGCTTTTGCTCAACTACTCCATAGCTTTGACTGGGAGCTCCCTCCGGGTGTCAAACCTCAGGACATTGACAATACAGAAGCTTTCGGGATCACTGTGCACAGGATCGTACCACTGCGTGTGATTTCCAGACCACGATTTGCGTGAAGACAGGACTTTTAAGGCCTTCATGTCCTTTTGTATCCTAAATATATCCCTTTTAGTGGAAGGTCGCTTGCAATGTCCTATTGATAAAATCTAGTCCTCGTTTCATCCTCGTTTCGATGAGTGATCTGATAGGTACACATCAATTCAATGTTCCATTAATAAAAGGAGAACCTGAAAATGAAGTTATGTCGTTACAATATTATAAATAGAAAAAAATATGAATGTTATAAACTAAAATTTTTATTTAATAAAAATAACCATAAAATGTATCAAATAATAGGTTGCAAAGAATATATTTCTTGAAAATTTTTCGTAACTTCATAACTTTCATAGAAAACTCAATATTAATCGAAAGTAAAAAAAATGAATTAAAAATTTTGAACTTTTAATTAATTATAAAAATAACTCAACACTAAATTTTTTAATAATGTCGTTAACGTGGCTTACTTAGGACTCCAACTTACTATCTTATCCCATTTCTACTAGTCTACTACTTAGTCCCTTGTTCTATATTTATAAATT
>JAOTAX010000007.1:24657863-24677074 GCA_025629825.1 Erythroxylum guanchezii
AATAATAATAATAATAATAATAATAATAATAATAATAATAATAATAATAATAATAAGGATATTTTGGTCTTTTTGTTGATTATTCCTTTTGTCATTCCAAGTTTATATTTTCAAACCAAATATTAACATAGAAATTCTTTATCTATTTGAACTGAACAAAGCAATAGTCATTCTATTTTATTCCTCATCTTTTCTATTCCTAAGAATAACTATTATATTCCTTATCTATTCCATTCTTTGAACCAAACAGGCCGTAAGGATATTTTGGATTATGTGCACTCAGATGTATGGGAACCTGCTAAGACTCCATCTTTTGGAGGTAGGCATTATTTTGTCACTTTTGTTTACGATTTTTCTAAAAGAGTATGGGTGTTTTTTTATGAAGAACAAAGATAATGTGTTTGGAGTTTTTCTTAAGTGGAAAGCTCAAGTTGAAAACTAGACAGGAAGAAAGATCAAAGTTCTCCGAATAAACAATGGTGGAAGAATACAAGAGTGATCATTTCCTGGAGGTATGAACAGAATGGGGTGTCGAAGCATATGAACAGGACACTGGTGGGGAAAGTTCGTTGTACGTTGTCTAATGTTAGGTTAGGCAGAAAGTTTTGGGTTGAGGCAGTGACATACGCTCAACATCTCGTTAATCGTTTGCCATCATCTGCAATTGGTGGCAAGACTCCATTAGAGGTATGGTTTGGAAAACCTGTAACAGATTATGATTCTTTGCGTATTTTTGGTTCTATTGCATAGTATCATGTGAATGAATCAAAGTTGGATCCAAGAGCAAAGAAGGCATTTTTTATGGGCTTCAATGCTGGAGTTAAGGGATACTGTTTGTGGTATCTAGAGTTAAAGAAGACAATTGTCAGCAGGGATGTTACCTTTGATGAATCTGCCATGTTAAATAAAGTAACTCCAGAAGGGGTTGATGGTACTTCACAGCAAGTGGAGTGTATGCCGAAGCAGGTGGAGTTTGAACAAATAGTGGTGATCCTAGCGAAAAGCACTACTAATGACTCTCCTATAGCAGAAAAAGAGTAAGATGAGGAAGAGGTTCCGACCCAAGAACCTCCGCAGCAATTAGAGTCAATTGCTGCTAGAAGGACGAGACGAGAAATTCAAAACCCTGCTTGTTTTACTGACATGGTAGCTTATGCACTTCCAGTTGTTGATGATGTTCCATCTACCTTCCTAGAAGCAATCTAAAGTTCAGAAAGTGGCAGATGGGCAGGTGCAATGGAAGAGGAAATGCAATCTCTTAAGAAGAACAAGACATGGAAGCTGACACAACTACTGAAGGGAAAGAAGACAATTGGATGCAAATGGGTATTTGCAAAGAAAGAAGGATTTCCTAATAAAGACGATATTCGCTACAAGGCAAGGGTGGTGGCTAAAGGCTACGCTCAGAAGGAAGGAATTGATTATAATGAAGTATTTTCTCCGGTTGTTAAACATTCTTCCATTAGAATTTGGTTGGCCTAGGTAGCATAGTTGAATTTGGAGCTAACTCAACTTGATGTGAAAACCGCGTTCCTACACAGTGATTTGGAGGAGGAAATTTATATGTCTCAGCTAGATGGAGTCAAGGTTGCTAGTATAGAAAACTAGGTTTGCAAATTAAACAAATCGTTGTATGGATTGAAGCAACCTCCAAGGCAGTGGTACAAACGATTTGACAAGTTTATGAAGGTTAGAAATACACAAGAAGTAAATATGATTATTGTGTGTATTTGCGCAGACTTCAAGATGGGTCCTCCATCTACCTACTCTTATATGTTGATGATATACTGATTGCGCCAAAGAACTAAAGTGAAATTGACATATTAAAGGCTCAGTTGAGTAAAGAGTTCGAGATGAAGGATTTGGGGGAAGCCAAGAAGATTCTCGACATGGAGATAAGCAGGGATAGAGAGAGAGAGGCAAGCCTTGGTTATCACAGAATTAGTATTTGAAAAAGGTATTACAACATTTTGGTATACATGAAGACTCAAAACTTGTTAGTACCCCACTTGTTCCTCACTTGAAACTAAATAGCCAGTTATCTCTAAAGTCATGCGAAGAGCAAGAATACATGGCAAAAGTCCCATATGCTAATGCAGTTGGAAGTTTGATATATGCAATGGTGTGTACAAGACTAGATATTTCACAGGCTGTTAGTATTGTAAACACGTACATGCATGATTCGGGTAAGGTTCATTGGCAAGCTGTGAAATGGATTCTACGGTATATCCTAGATATCGTAGATGTTGGTTTAGCATTTGAGCAGAATGAATTACATGGTCAACGCATAATTGGATATTGCGATTCTGACTATGCAGGTGACTTAGATAAACGACGGTCTACAACTGGCTATTTGTTTACATTAGCGAAGGTGTCAGTTAGTTGGAAGTCTACTTTGCAGTCAACGGTGGCTTTGTGTACAACAGAGGCAAAGTATATGGCTATTATAGAAGCTGTGAGAGAGGCAATTTGGCTTCATGGGTTGCTTAAAGACTTGGGAGTTGGTCAGAAACAACTTGAGGTATATTTTATGAAAGAATCAAGTCTTTCATACAAGGACGAAGCACATTGATGTTCGCTATAACTTTGTGCGAGAAATTCTGGAAGAAGAGGATATACTTATTCAGAAGATTCGGACTACAGAGAATCCTGTTGATATGCTAACCAAGGTGGTTACAAAAGCCAAGTTTGGATATTGTTTAGACTTGGTTAATATCCTGCACATTTAAGTTGACGCCTGAGGGCGCAAATTGGAAGCATTACAAAGGTTGTTTTGTTTGATTGGGAGGATGAATGATGCTTGCATTTGGTGGGACCCAAAATTGTGCAAAGGTGGAGATTTGTTGTTTTTCGACTTTGATGACGCAATTTCTATCCCATTTTAGGAAGAGATGAGGATGAGAGAAGTTTTTCAAGTTATAAAATAACTCCTTTCCCTCCTATACTAGATCATCCAAAAATTTGTTGTATACTTAAAATTTGTACATATATCAATTTTAGTATTCTATTCTTAATAAGAGCAGGCTGCCTTAAGTGGTGCTCGGAGACTAGACACAATTGGCCGAATTCCGTTATCAATTTTCGGGTGTGTTCTTTCCGTATCTCTTTTATTTATTTCGTATTTATCGTATTCAATATTATTTGTCGGGTATATTTGTAATGTTGTGTTCAATTTATTTGGCTGTATTTTTCTAGTCGTGTGTATACACAGGTTAAGTTGTGATAAATACACCGTACACATAATTTCTATCTAGGAGGCCGAGTTTTAAGTAGGATCGTTTGTGACCCCTCCGCCCTTTCCTGAGATTTTACATGGAATGGTAATACTGTCTTAGGAGTCCGTTTGACGGTCTTTCCTGGGTATTACCGAATCGGTTCACTTCACTAATTCTTTACCTTAGATGGAAAAATTACCCGATTTTTTCAACAATAAATTGAATGTTCCATTAATAAAAGCAGAACCTTAAAATGAGTTGTGTCGTTTACAATATTATAAATAGAAAAAATATGAATGTTGTAAACTAAAATTTTTGTTTAATAAAAATAACCGATAAAATTTATCAAATAAAATTTATGTTTACATAAATTTTATTATAGGTAGTAAAGAATATATTTCTTGAAAATTCTTCATTTAATTATACTGAATGTAAAAAATTGCTACGTTCTTAACTTTATTTTGGTACGGTATCTTTTATAATTTCAATCTCGAGATTTTCTGTGTTCGTTTTTAGATGTCCACGTCGTATTTTTACCATAACAACGTCTTAAGTATGTTGAGACTTGAATCCTTATATTGAAGGTAAAATCCCTCTTGGTTTCGGAACTCTCAAATCGGAATAATTACTTAAAAATAACAAAAAAATCCCTAAAAAATGTTGTAATCATTATTTATTTAACTCAACGCTAACTTCTATGTGGCTACTATGTGTAAATTATTTATTTAACTAATTATTAATTATTTAATTAAAATTTAAAACATACAACCTGATTACCTTCCTTCTCCATTAACCGATTTGCTTCTATCTCCGGTGTATCTTCTCTCGTAACCCATTTTCCATTTGCTTCGATGTTTTTGATAGACTAAATGGATCTCCCCGTAAAGAGCCTAACACAAAGTACTTCAATCTGTAAAGTTTTATTCCTCAAAGGCCCAAGAATAATCTCAAGTTAGTTCTTTCCCCGGGGTTCCAACAAACTACGGTTCCAAATAGTTAATGACCCTGTAGTTGTCAACTTCAAAAATGAATTCTACCTTGAAAACCAAAATGATCATTGTAACATAGAATCCAGAAACTCCAAAACCGCGGAAACAATGAACTGACAATTGCCTCTATTCAAATTCGACAAGGAAATTTTCACCTTTGCAACAGATCTCTGGGGTACCTGCTAAGTTTCAAGAATAGCTTCTTCATTTCTCTATTGTTGTTACCGGTACTGCCTCTATTTTGGTTCTTGTTTCCCTCTCCTATTTGTCCAGATCACAGGGGGAAAAAAGAAAACAGCGAAACTAAGGGGCAAAGCCAAGTGCTTTAATGGATTAGACAACAACAACATGCCCTTGAAACAGAACACTGAGAAGAACTACAAGTTGATCAGATTGAGCCAAAACCATTACGAAAAACTAAAAACATTCAAACTTTAATTTCCAGTCCTTATCAAAGATTCCTTAGAGTTAAAAATTGAACACGACCCAGCTGTTTACACAATATCAAAACAGACGCAGTTTCTTAAGCTCATTTCTTCGTCGCCACAGTTGTTTCAAGGATTTACGATGAACGCCAATGGTAACCATAATTCACCTCGCTGACCAGCCACCGTGAATTACCGGGGAAATGGGATACTGGATAAGACTTAAATATTGGAGCGAGAAGCAAATGGGTTTCCGAAAACAAAGGTTTTATGTTTTAAAATTAAATAAAATAATTAATAAATATTTGACACGTAGTACCTAGGTTGAAATTACAAAATTTTGACGTGGTGTTCCATGACATTAATGAAAAACTTAGCTTCGGACAACTTTTGCAATAAATTGAAAGGTTGAATATTATAGTGTCATTTTTAAAATTTTGAGCTAATGAAGTTATTCTTGGTAATAATGAACTATCTTATCTTCTTATAAATAGTGAGTTACTAAAATTTGAAAAATTAATGTAAGATAAAAGGTGGAGATTAGCTATGGTTGAGGAAATCAAGGCAATTGAAAAGAACAATACTTGAGAATTAGCAACTTTTCCTAAGGGTTATAAAGCTGCCGGAGTCAAATAGGTATACGAGTTAAAGAATAATGTTAACAAAGAGGCATAAAATTTAAAAAAAAAGGCTTATTGTCAAAGGACACAAATATGGAGTTAATTATTAAGTTGTCTTTATGCATGTTGCTCAAATGGAGTCTAATCATAAACATATTGATATGAATAGATTTTGCTATATTTTTATATGTTATTTCAGTTGAATTCATTCCTATTTTTGTGTTTAATTGCTCATTTTGTGTTCTTATTGACTTTGCACGTAGATTTAATGATGGAATACAAATACAAGATTAAAGCATGAAGCTTTGAAGCCATTAGGAGCTAGGAAGGCTGTCCATAATGCAACCAACAAAGTGACAAAAGAAATGACTTAGAGAAGCATCAAAGAGGCTGTCCAAAATGATAGCCAAATGTGTTTAATGAAAGCCAAAAACCTGTCCAAAATGGCAGCCCTTAGAGCCTTCCTTGCACACCAAATGACAGCATCTTTGGGGGTCCTCCTTGCTTTAAAATGAAGCTCAATTGGCCTTTAAAAATCCAGCAATACGGCATCACTATCAGCATTTAAAGGGTGGAGTTTCACGCATGAAACACAACAGCTAGAGGACATTTGGCAGAGAAGAAATGTCATCGTTTCGCTAGCAAAAAGAACTCTGAACCCTCTATTCTTTCACACACCTAAACTGCCACTTCCACACCTCCATAGATAGCACCCCTCACAGCGTCTACATTTCAAACATGCAACAGTTTCCTCCATCAGATTTTCACGCACAATCCACTCAATGCCGCAACCCCACTGAAGCATACATCCTCACCTATGCAAACACACAGCCTTCATTCCATCCCACTCATGGTCCCTCCACTTCACGTAGCCCAGCCTCCACGCCACTCACCAACTAAGGATTCATGCTCGTAGCTAAGACCTACACAGCAGCCCTCCACCCACTTCCACGCCTAGCTTCCATATTCTTCATTTATAATTGATTCCTCATGAGTTTGTCTAGGGTTTATATTTTTGGATTGCTTGGATTGATGATTTATGGCTGAACCCTAAATTTCTCGTTGGGATTTGATATTTTGTTGATGCTTTAACATTGAATTTTGTTGAATCTATGACTTAATATTCATATACTTGTTGATTTTTTCTTGGGTTTATTTGTTCTTCCTTTGGATTATTGGAATTGGCTTGGTAAAAATTCACCTTTGGAAAAAAGGGAGTTTTTGCTAGAGGATTGAAGGAAATTTCGGCTAGAATTTTCTTGTGAGTTGGGAGACCCAAGAAACTTAGGAGGTGAAAATTGAAGGTTTGAGTTTGGGACTTAAGAAACTCTAGAAAGAACTTAAGTAAAGGATTTCTGAGTGATGTCTAGAGTGGATAGATTTATTCACCTTTAGGAGAAGGAGATTAATTACTCTTAAAATTCAACTACAAAGTTAGGATTGTTCATTTGTGGAAGATAGCTAATTCAATATTAAGGTTGGCAAAAATATCATTCCCTAAGAGAAAGTCATTCCCCGTTGATGTTAATACCTTTAATTAGTCAATTGTTGCACTCTTTTCTTAATTAGTTATTGCATAGATTTGTCATATTCATAGTTATTTTGATTGCATTAAATTGGATAGCTGCTTAGAAATTCATTTGAGTTTTTATTAATTCTTTACATTGCTTTTAATTTCCAAAATTTCACCCAATCGGATTCCAAACACCATTATTACTTGCTAAACCAATACCAAAGATTTAATTTCCAAAATGGACATAACTCGGTTCTTACCGATTTATTACCCACTTCAACAACCGTGCACTTGCGGTTCACGAACACGTATCAATGTTAATACAAGGTCGTGAAAAGTAATTACTTGCTAGTTTTGTTCATGCCACAAATCAAGTTTTCCTAGCTCAACCATCTTAAAATGGAGATTTATTGGATACTAAGTGGAGTCAAACAACTTTTAGCTAAACCAATACCAAAGAATGGCCTGAAATTATGGCCTTTCTCTTTTTATGAATATAGATCCTAAAATCTATAGGCAAAGCATTATACATGTAGATATTTCCATTTTCAAATAACTATATATAACATTAACTAACGAAAGTAGAAATGGACAAGAAAATGGTAAATAAAGGTGTACTGTCAAAATATGAATCTATAATGTCACCTATATGAACAATGTAAAAGGATAATCAACAACAACAATAATAACAACAACCTAATAAAAATTCCACTTACACGTGGAATCTGGAGAAATCTAGTAATATGGAACCTTATCCCTAACTAGTAAAACATGAGCATGAATTGTACTATCAAAAGGTGGAAAATTAGAAATCATAACTTGGAAATGAAAGATTTAATTTGCGCCGCAGTACTTAGAGAGTATGAAGTGATATCAGATCACCTATATAAACACTAAACAGTACGAAAAGAAGATCCAAGTATGAATTCCTGGGACATCAATTGACCAAAATAACATATTATTGAGAGAAACAGAGATACAAAGTTAAAATTTCTACTCAAAGGTTCAATCAAACGTTGTTTTCTGTAAACTATATAGAGGCACCAATAGTTCTAAGGCAAATGAAACTAGTAAACTATCGATATGTCACATATATGAACATCATAACTTGGTAAATTCATGTCGAGTGATGACACTCAAGACACATTAGGTGCACTTGTTACACTATTTGCACCAAATATTTCATCTTCCCATTGAAAATTTAACAATAACTTGTTACTTTTAACTTTATAAGATAACACAATTACCCATAAAAATCCAAAACTAGTTGTACTCCTTCTAGCACCAATATATTTTGCAAAATCATTATCACAAAATCTCATAGGTTTAAAATTTACACAAGAGGAATAAAATAGTCCTAAATCAAATGTAACTTTTAGGTAGCAAAGAGTCCTTTTACCACCTTTCATATAGATGGAGGTAAGAGCTTCCATAAATTGACATATACTCCAATTGAATAAAGAATATCAAGCCTTGTTCATGTAAATATCTCAAACTTCTCATAAGACTTTTAAAAATAGTAGAAAATTTCTTTTCTTTATCTTCATAATTTGATATTTTTAGTCCAATGTCCATATTGTTGGCTTAGTGCCTCAAATTCTGTGGTTTTTAACCAATTTTATCTCAAGCCTATAGTATATACTATTTTGGCCACATCTAAGTCAGTTATTCTAGGCTAGGTTATTTTGAGATACAGCTGTTAAAAATCAATCCCTTTTTCTACATAGCAGTTTTAAGAGAAAGATTTTAGGCTCATCAAATTTTAGAGAGAGGATTTGTGAGTGAAATTACTTTACTCTTCAATCCCATCAGCTACTTAGGAGATTTGTACTCTCTTTATTATTTTCATAGTGGAATTTGCTCCTTATCGTCTTGTAGATTTTTCTTTAGGCACTCTGGTTTCCCATGTAAAATCTTTTGTCATCTATTTATTTTGCTTCTCTATATTCTTCGATTGATTTGATCTTGATTGCTTCCACTATTATAAGCTCTAACAAGTGGTATCAGAGCTTTTACTCAATCGGGAATTTTTTTAAGATGTCTAGCATCAACAAATTCGACATCAAGAAGTTTGATGGCAAGATTAGTTTTTCTATATAGTGACTTCAGATGAAAGCTGTTCTTTTTCAAAATGGATGCAAAAAGGCTTTAGACGGAAAGGTGCAAAAGCCCGAGTCCATAACTGATGAGCTATGTAGAAATAATGATGCATTGTCTTTTGAGGATGTCAAATCGAATTTGCTGTCCAAAGAAAAAATTGATCTTGAAGTATATGCTAGTGATAAAGTTGAAGGTTTATTTGTTAGAGGTAGAAAATTTAAAACATGAAGTAACATTGGATACAAATCCAGATCAAAATCTAGAGGATGTAAATCCAACAATTTCTGTTATTACTGCAAGACACCTGGGCACATAATTGATGATTATTATAAATTGAAAAATAAAAAGAAGAGAGAAGAAAAGAAGAAACAACAACAGATACCTACTGAAGCTAATATTGTGGACTTAAATTTTGATGGTAACATTTTGTTTGCTACCTCTACTAAAAAAAGGGATAGAACTGAGTGGGTTCTAGATTATGGTTGTACCTATCATATGCGTCCTCACAAGGATTGGTTCAGTACTTATGAGCCTTTTGATTCTAGTGTTATTTTGATGGGTAATAACACCCAATGCAGTGTTACTGGAATTGGTACAGTTCAGATTAAGGCCGATGATGGTACTCTCTAGAAGTTCACAAAGTTCCGTCACATTATTGACTTGAAACATAACCTGATTTCTTTGGGCACTCTTAAGTCTCTTGGGTATAAGTTCGTTACTTAAAATGTGACCTGATTTCTTTGGGCACTCTTGAGTCTCTTGGGTATAAGTTTTTGGTCGAAGGTTAAGTTTTGAAAGTGTCCAGAGGTGCTCGTACCTTGGTGAAAGGTACTAGATATAGCACTCTATATTTCTTGTAGGGTACTATTATGATAGGTTCACTAGCCATTTCTACAACCTTATCTGATGATGATAACACTCGTTTGTGGCATATGTGGTCACATAAGTGAGAAAGGTATAAAGCTTCTGAGCAAGAGAGGTCCCTTAGGTGACAAAGATACTGATAAATTGGAGTTATGTGAACATTGTGTCTTTAGGAAACAGAAGCAAATTAGTTTCTCCACTACGACACACCATACTAAGGGCATCCTTGACTACATTCATTCTAATCATTGGGGTCTTTCTAAGGTTTAATCTTATATTGGATGCCGTTATATGATGACTCTCATTGATGACTTCTCACGTAAGGTCTAGGTTTATTTTCTACGTTACAAGAATGATGCCTTTCCTACCTTCAAGAAGTGGAAAGCACTTGTTGAGAACCAGACAGTTAGAAAAATCAAGAAGCTCAAAATTGATAGAGGTTTAGAGTTCTATGAGTCAGATTTCACTAAGTTCAGTTAACAACATGGCATTGGCAGACACAAGACATTGGTAAGGAAACCCCAATAGAATGGGGTTGGGGTTGCAGAATGTATAAACAAAGTTATTATTGAGAGGGCTCGGTGTATACTATCTAATGATGGACTGTGGCATCGTCGTGAGCTTTGGTGTGAAGCTACTTCTACAGCTTGTTATCTTGTCAATTGATCTCCTCACTCCTCCATCGATTTCAATATCACAGAAGAAGAATGATTAAGTAATCTTGTTGACTACTTCGTTATTAGAGTATTTGCATGTCTTGTTTATAACCAAGTTAATGATAGGAAGTTAGCTTCTAGAGCAGTTAAATGTATTTTCCTTGGTTATGATTCTGAGTCTAAGCGATATCGTATATGGTGTCCTGATTCTAAGAAGAATATTTTGAGTATTGATGTTACTTTTAATAAAAATGCAATATTATCTTTTGGAAAATATTCTTCTTTTTCTTCTTCTCGTACAGGTGATCAGTAGGGTGCCAGTGAGAAGGTGGAGTTGGAAATGGGAACCAAAACTTATGATGAGACTTCTTCCTCTTCCTCAGTTCCGCAATCTAGCATTGGTAGTCATGTTAATGAATGATCGTGAGGTTTGGTTGTGTGTAAGTTTTAATTATTAGCCCTCGATAATCTACAAGTGCATAATTCGTTAGCATAGCTCATGAGGAGGGAGTTAATCTAATCCTAAATTCTAAGGATAGAAACAATAACAAAAATTCAAGTTGCACGAATCTAATACGAGAATTTAATTCAATCATTCAATTTAAGAATTAAAACGAGAATACTGATTACTTAGCAATTTCCAACACATCCAAGAATTAACCAAAAGAAATTACCAATTGAGAGAAAGGGAATTTTACCTATCCTTAATGCTAACCTAACTGATTATGAATTATTGGATTGTTGGTTCTAGACTATCCTAAGGTTGATTACTCTCTCTCAAGTTATAGCCATTAACCCTAAATCATAAACCCTAATTAGATTATGAAAGTTGCAATCTCTCAATTCACTACCTATGCAAAAACCTAATTAGTTTTGAAGTTCTCTAATAAACTATCAGAAACCTATGCGAGATCTCTCTTTGCATAAATTCTCGATCTGATTCAATTCTTGTTTCTATTAAATCACCTAACTCTCGTTATTCCAATTTAATTTTTTTTCATTCGATTCACCCTCTTAGCTTATTATCGAATTATGCCATCATAGAGTCAACCACAAAAAAATCCAATAAACATATAACAATCAGATTTTCATTAATTTAAGAGTAAAATTCTGAAGGTGAGTTTAGAATATCCTCAACATTCTAGATCCTATCATCAACTGTTCAATCCAATTCTATACAATAATAAAATTGAAAATAAATAGGAAACACAATCTAAATGGATGATGGGAGGCAGCAACGTCAGAAAACCTCCTGATCTGAGAAGTACGTCGAGTCAACTTCTTCTCGTTTTCTCTCTTCCTTCTTCTTTTCCTCTATCTCTCAATGATTTCTCGCTAGGGTTTCTTAAGGTGGCTAATGAAAAAGCTCCCTCTCTGCCTCTTTTGTTGTTTTTTAAATATCCTCTTGTGTTTTGGGTAACTTTAGGGTTTTTTGGGGTCCGAAAGGTCCAAAAAATCCCTTGAAACTTGACATTCTTGAGTGTTTGCGCATCTGCCCGATGCAGGCCACGATTGTGGACCATTTCCTAGGCTTCTGTCATGATCGTGGCATGTAGGCCATGATCATAGACCCAATTTGATGCTTCTGTCACGATCTTAACCTGACATGTCATGATTGTGGGCTGTTGTTTCAGCCCCAATGTCTCTGAAACTTCTTTGTTCTTCAATGTTGACCTTCAAAAACTAGCAAACATATCAACATACCTCAAAAACATAATATTTAAGCTCAAAGGATTGTACTAACCTATAAAACACTTAAAACATAAACAATTAACAAACTAACACAATTCTAACCTAAACACATACTAAATGATTGAATTAACGGCTAAACATATATCAAACTATGCCTTAAAACCCGATGCAATTTACACTTATTAATATCCCCACACTTAAACGTTTGCTTGTTCTCAACCAAACAAAACGACAAACACATAAAATCACAAAGCACACAACGCAGTAATGAGACAATGGCTTCAACTTTATGAAATAAACTTAACTTTAAACACAATCATTCAAGTTGTTCCAAATCATTAACATGCAAAATCTGTGTCTAGGAACTCTGGACTAGATATACATATTAACCAGGACCCAAATGTCAAGTTATTCATCATTTTCGATTGTACACACACATTAATAATTATTTGATCATTCAAACTTTGTAACTACTTCTAAGTACGTTTTCATGAAAAGTAAAGCTACTTACAAGTTCGGTAGGTTTTATTAGGAACCAATTTTTTTGTTTATTTAATTTTTGTGGACATAGACCTAGACTTTTACACGAAGGAAAACATTAGCGATGAATGTCGATCCGGTTACTCAACTAAGTCATGTTTTTATTAAGCTGCTTGGTTAGAATGTGATTATAGCCTTTTGACATGAAGGCATACATTTGTGATACGTGTCGATCCGGTTACTCGGTTGCATCACGTTCTCAGTTGGCTACTAGCTCTATTCATAACCTGAAGGCTAGCGGAATAGTTATTTATTTAAAATTTACAAACACATATTTTTTTTATTTAATGCCTACCTTGTTGCTTTAGCTACTCATTTTCATGAAAAAAAATATTAGCAAAGCTATTTTAGTCGAAAGACATAAAATTATGAATGAATGTGACAACTTATAGGGTGATAAACTAACACTAAATCGTAATTAAGTTGCATATTTAGCCGAAGAACCTAGATTACTAATTTCGCAAGCTAATGACTCTTCACAACCTAATAGATTATGTTTAAAATTAAATCAGTTTCATTCCATCTAAGCCATTGACACATTCACACAATTCACAATATGGAATTTAAACAAACTATCATACAATATGCAAAATTCACACTCAAAGTAAAACACATAACCCTCCCCACACTTGAACAACACATTGTCCTTAATGTGAGAAGGAGACAAACAAAAACACATGGAAGGAAGAAACATAAAATAAAATAAAATAAAAATAAAAATAAAGACTAAATTTAAAAGAAAAGGGTTAGAAACAAAGCCTCACGGTGATGGAGGTGGGGATGGTGTCAGAGATGGCAATTGAATGCCTTAAGCCTCAAAATATTGATGAATCCAGCGTATATCCTGGCTTTGACGTCATTGTGTGCGGGTCATCTCCTTCACCCTTTTAGAGTTCTCTGCAAGCGTATCTGTAATTGCCTTGGTGTTGGTGGAGATTGTATCGAGCACTTTCTTCCAATCAGGTTCTTTTGTGCCTTCTTCCTCTTCGGGCTCATCACTAGTTAAGTCCTCTTTTACCTGCTGAGGCGGTGCTGTGCTAGAATTCGCCTGGCTAGCCCTGATCTTCACATGATTCTTTTGGCTAATGTCCCAAAGTTCCATGTTATGGGACTTTAGGATTTTAACATGCCACAAATGATGGTAATTTAGAAAATTCGGGTGGCAGATGATTAAGCCACTACAATCCACACTATAGTACTCAACAATGGCAGAAACCAAATACCCTATTCCCAAATTGTTGCTCCTCTAGCGTAGAGTCACAATAATAGCATTAAGAGCATATGCTGAGGTGCATATTGGGATGCTGTGATCCATGCACCACAACAAAAAATGTTCCTTTACTAAGAACTTGTTGGTTTCTGATTTGTCGAAAACCATTTGACACATGAATTTATGCAATAACAAGTGCTCATGGGTTTGTATAATGTTGTTGTCAGCATTCTTAGTATCGAATCACTCTAACATAGTGAGTTCATTCTAATAGTGACAAACACAAACATCATCGTGTTGATAGATAGTGAAAGATTCGGGAAACCCACAAATATCACTCATGATTTCAATACTCAACTTATAAGTTTGTCCCTGCAACCTAAACCACATTTCCTTAGGTTTACTAGGTTCGAAATGAAGGGAAGTGAAGAATTCGAGGGTGTGCTCCTGGTAGATAGGATATTGGGAGTGTATAAACTTAGCCCACTGAATTGTTTATGCTAGATTCTCTACCCTATCTTGGAATTCTAGCCTATCAAGTGTATCAAAATCAAAAAATTTCGGGATTACTATTTGTTTAATATTAATGGATTAGAAACAAATACCTTCCTTCTCTGTGTAGATTGGGAAGGGTGCTTTGAAATTTGCCATCTTGTTCCTTCACCCTTGTCCCGAGACTTGATTTCATCCTACTGATTGGTTGTGCTTCGCTGACTGATTAATGCACGACATACTGGATTCTAAGTAGGTGGAAGTTGGAATAAAGTGAAAATTTCAGAGGGAAGTGAGAGTGTTTGGAGGTTCTAACTTAGAGAGAGAAAATAAAAATGAAAGTGAGTGAAAAAAATGAAGTGTGAAATGAATATATAGGTGAAGGGTAAAATCATAAAAATTTTAGCTAAAAATCATGTGGACAGTTTAACCCTGCCACAGGCCACGAATATTTTTCGCAATTTTTTATTTTTTATTTTTTGTCCTTCTACACATTCCTGAGATCACTTCCTACTTCCTACTCTTTATAACTCTTTCACCTCTTTTTTTTCCTTACTTACTTGATCATCTAACTCATGTCGAAGTACTATGCCTTTCTGTCCTTATTTGGAAACGAAATAACCTAACTACGAAATTCAAACTATCTAACAGTCAAAGAAAATAACATGGAATTAACAATCCATGGGTTGCCTCCCATGTAGTACTTCTTTTAACGCCAGTAGCTCGATGCTCTTCTTGCGCTTAAGGTGGTTTAAATGAATCGTGCAATGGTAATGCAGTCATCGATTTTACCATTTCCACATGAGCTACTATTGCTTAGGTTCCACCTTCCTTCTGCTTCACCTTCCTTTTCTTTCTCCTCTGCGATCATTTCTTTCTAAATGCATTCCCATGATCCTCAATATCTTCCCATTTTTCTCCAGGTTCGATTTCTTTGATGTTAACTGGAAGTAATGGAGAACTATTGTCATACTTCGACATGGTGAGGGTTACTTTATGCTTCTCAGAGATAGTTCACCCCCATTAATGTCACTTATTGAGCAAGTAGTAACCAAGAATGGTCGCCCAAAGACCATAGGGATTTCCACATCTTCTCCAATATCCAATACAAAGAATTCTATGAGGAAGGTAAATATATTGATCTATACTTACACATCTTTAATAATACCCTTCAGTCGACGAACTATCTTATCCACTGTCTTCACTAGAATTATAGTGGGTTCTAACTCTTTTAACCCTATTTTGACTAAAGGTATAGGGCATCATATTAATACTTGCTCCTAAAGCTGCAAATGCCCTGTCTATTTTAACTCCATTGATACTGCAAGGAATGTAAAAATCTCTTGGGTCTTGTTTCTTCTGTGTTATATTAGGGTTTTCTTCTGCTATGCGCTCCTTAACCTTCTTCTTGATTGGTTCCCTTAGTGCAAGCCTCGTTTGTAGATGTTTCGTTATGTCCTCAACATTGATTAATTCAACCTCCTTAGACTTCATTGTTGCCTTACTTGAAATTTACTTCCATTGAGCCAGAATATGATATGAAAATTTAGGTTGAGGTTCCTTGATTGACTTAATTATGAGCTCACTTGGAAGGAATTCCATATTTGCTTATCCTTCTCCATCGTCTCCATCTTCTTTCATGTGTTTTAGTTTCTTTTCCTAGGTTTGAGTAGTGGCTATAATCCATTCCTTTGGGTTAGATTCGGTATTGCTTGGAAGGGTTCCTACATTCCGAGTTGAAATTGCCTTTAGTAGTTGACCTTATTGGACCTCTAAATTGTGTATTGAAGAGGCTTGGTTCTTAGTGACTTGCTCAAACTTGCTTTCAAGCATCTTATGTGCATCCTCCATGCTTCAAATTTTATCTAAAATCCTATCCAACTTGCATTCCATTGAGCTCGATTTATCTTGTTGGATATCTTGTTGTCCTTTGGGTCTGAACTATTCTCCAGCATTGTTCATACACAAGAAGTTAGGGCGATTCTTTTACCCAGCGTTGTATGTGTTGGCGTAGGGATTGTTTCCCCCTCCTCGTCCATATTGAGCTCCCATATAATTAAGTTGCTCCAGATCATTATCCTTATTAAGAAGTAGTCCACCATATCATGGTCCATCTATCCACTGAGTTCACACTTTAGTTGTATGGCTTTTACCGAAGCTGAGGATAAAGCCTTCATGTTATTGAGCTGTCGAGTTAAGTTGTCAATTTTAACCTGCATCTCTGTCATTTGATTAACAACTATAACTCCTTTTTGTTCTTGAAAGGTAGTGGTTTGTCTAATTTGCTCGTTCGTCCATAGGTAGCTATTACTCACCATCTCCTCTATCAGCTCTTCTGCTTCATTTATCAACTTTCTCATCAATGATCCTCCTGAAGCTGCATCAATCGCACCTCTTGTATGTGGGGTTACTCCATTATAAAATGTTTGCAACAAGAACTCCTTAGGTAAGTCATGGTGAGGGCATTTTCATTGCAAATCCTTGTATCGTTCCCACGCTTCATAGATTGATTCCCCGTCACTTTGTTGGAAGATTGTAATCTCCTTGATAATCTTAGTGGTCTTAGTAAGGGGAAAATATTTATCTAAAAAGACACAAACTAGTTGATCCTAAATGGTGACATTGGCTAGGTTGAGGAAGTAGTACCAAGCCTCTGCTTTATCTCTTAGGGTACAAGGGAAAAACCTAATTCTGACCGCATCCTCTGACATCTGATGGTAACAAAAGGTATCACAGATTTCAAGTAATTTTACTATATGTGCATTGGGATCTTCATTCGTTACTCCATAGAATTGCACATTCTGTTGAAGCATGTTTAGGAGGATTGGTTTAATTTCAAAAGAGGCTTTTTGTACGGGTGGCCTAGCTACTCCTTGGTTATCTGCATTGAACCATGGTCTCATGAAATCCATAACGGTTCTTTGTTGACATCCTTGGTTCGCTTTATGATCCAAATATTGCTGAAATTCCTCAGCCATTGTTGCTTTTGCGATTTCTTCTTCTTCTTCATGCTGAGCTTTCTTAATTGATCGTTCTAATCAAGTGATATATAGCTTTAATGTTTCAGCTGCATGACTCCAACTTCTCGTAACTCTTATGCTCATACAAGGGCACAACTTCAGAAATAGAAAGAAAGAAAGAACTACACTAAAAACTAACTAAAACGCCTTAGACTAAAGAACTAAACTAATCGCCTCCTTGACAACGATGCTAAAAACTTAATCGTGAGATTTGTTTATAAGTAAGATTTAATTATTAACCCTCGATAATCTGCAAGCGTACGATTTGTTAGTATAGTACCAAAGGTGTTGATCCCACAAGGAGGGAGTTAATCTAATCTTAAATTCTAAGGTCAAAAACAATAACAGAAATTCAAGTTGCATGAAACTAATACGAGAATTTAATTCAATCAACCAATTTAAGAATCAAACATGAAAATACTGATTACTAAGTAATTTGCAACACACCCAAGAATCAACCAAAAGAAATTACTAATTGAGAGAAAGGGAATTTTAGCTATCCTTAATGCTAAGCTAACTGATTATGAATTATTAGATTGTTAGTTCTAGACTATCCTAGGTTTGATTATTCTCTCTTGAGTTATAACCATTAACCCTAAATCTTAAACCCTATTTGGATTATGAAAGTTGCAATCTCTCAATTCACAACCTATCCAAACCCCAATTAGTTCTAAAGTTCTCTAATAAACTATCGAAAACCTATGCAAGATCTCTCTTCACACAAATTCTCGATCTGATTCAATTCTTGTTTCTATTAAATCACCTAACTCTCATTAGTCCAATTTAATCTTTTTTCATTTAATTCACCCTCTCAGTTTATTATGGAATTATGCAATCACAGAATCAACCATAATAAAATCCAATAAACACATAACAATAAGATTTTCATTAATTCAAGAATAAAATTTTAAAGGTAAGTTTAGAACATCCTCAACATTATAGATCCTATCATCAACTGTTCAATCCAATTCTATATAATAATAAAACTGAAAATAAACAAGAACTACAATCTAAATGAATGATGGGAGGCAGCGACGTCTCGAAATCTCCTGATCCGGGAAATACGTCACGTCAGCTTCTTCTCCTCTTCTCTCTTCCTCTATCTCTCGATGATTTCTCTCTAGGTTTATCAAGGTGGTTGATACAAAAGCTCCCTCTCTGCATCTAAATATCCTCTTGTGTTTTGGATAACCCTAGGGTTTTTCGGGAGTCCAAAAGGTCCAAAACATACTTTGAAACTTTATGTTCTTGAGTGTTTGTGCATTTTCCTAACATAGGCCACAGTTGTGGGCCATTTTCTGGGCTTTTGTCATGATCGTGGGCTAAATTTGATGCTTCTGTCACAATCATGGCCTGACATGTCACGATTATGTGCCATTGTTTCGACTCAAATGTCTCCGAAACTTCTCCGTTCTTTGATGCTGACCATGAAACACTAACAAACATATCAAGGTACCTTAAAAACATAATATTTAAGCTCAAAGATTTGTACAAACCTATAAAACCCTTAAAACGTAAATAGTTAACAAACTAACACAATTCTAACCTAAACACATACTAAAAGATTGAATTAATGGCTAAACACATATCAAATTAAGTCCTAAAACACGATACAATTTACACTCATCAATGAACATGATCAAGGTACCACTAGTGTAACATCTTGTCCCCATATTAAGGGGTTAGAAGCCGAAATCTTAGTACATATGTGCTCAAGGAGAGACAAAGGAAATGCGTTGGTCTTGCTCATGCATGATATTAACATATATATATGAATTTAAATAATGAATGCTTGCACTAAAAAAAATGGTACATGCATTCAGTGACAACTTCCGGGTATAAGTGATATTAAATGTGTTTTATTTGAAAATGAAT
>JAOTAX010000007.1:24696642-24712931 GCA_025629825.1 Erythroxylum guanchezii
AATAATAATAATAATAATAATAATAATAATAATAATAATAATAATAATAATAATAATAATAATAAGATAATTAATTTAGTATAATGAAATTAAAAAAGAATAATATTAATAACAAAAAGAATAATAATAAGAAGAAAATTTATAACAATTAATAATAATAATAATAATAACAATTAATAATTAATATTAATAATAATAATAATAATAATAATAATAATAATAAGATAATTAATTTCGTATAATAATAATAACAATAATAATAATAATAAGAATAAGATAATTAATTTTGTATAATAAAATTAATAATAAGAAGAAGAAGAGGAGGAGGTTCAAAATTTATAATAACAATAATAATAATAATAATAATAATAATAATAATAATAATGATGATGATGATGATTATGAGTTTAATGATATAATTAAGAATAAAAAATTGCTTATATGGAATAGGGGTATTTCTGACATGTCCTTATGTGTTTTGTTCTTGTCCCTAGGATAAGAATTGTTGTACTACAATTTTGGAAGAAACAAAAATTTATGTAATTATTTTTTAAAGACGGAACAAAAATAAATAAAGACAGTAAGCAAATAGCACGAGAAACAGAACTTTTATGTCTCTGCTCTGTACAGAACTTTTGTGTCTCTGTACATTGGCCTCACCCGGGAGGACAAAGCAACCAATCTCAGGGTTAGGATCCCTGTTAGTTTCGATTTGTGAACTCCCAAATAAGAATAATAACTTAAAACTAACATAGAAATCCCTAAAAATTATTATAAACATTGAATATTAGTGGACCGTAATTGGACGTTAATTGCCACCATTAAGTGGTTATTAAATTAAAAGGTATCCGCATATTTCTCACTTGTTATAAAATTTTAAATAGTGTTATTTAATTCATTTTTATTAATTAAAGAGTTGAGCATGTTGAATTTCATTACAATATATTTTTCAATTTAATTTGCTATTCATTTCTACCAAATATTATAGTTATCATCATCAATCTTTATTAATACAATATATTAAAAAGTGTTTAACCTTTAAAGATTTTTTAATTCAGTACATTAATTTAATAACTAATCTTTCAAATAATTCTAATCAAAAAATTATTTTTACTTATGTGATTAATTGATGGACATACATGCAATATTTAATAAAGATGTCATATTAATAAAAATAACCTTTCAATTTGAGTTATTTAAAAGTTAAGCAACAATAAATTTGACATTAAATTAAAAATAACACTATTAAATTTGTTATCGCATTTTTACTAGTGAATAATTGACAAAAGTAATAAAATAAATATATTTTCTTAATTTTAATACTTTTAATATTTTTTACTTTTATATTAACATAAAATAGAAAAATAATTAAACCAAACCAAACAAAATAAATAATAATTAAAAATATGAAAAATAAAATAAAAATATTAAAATTTAAAAGGTTTGAAGTAATTAGCATCTAATTAAATTTCAATATCTTAATAATTCAAAATATGAAGAATAAAATAAAATATTAAAATTTAAAAGTTTTGAAGTAATTAGCCTCTAACTAAATTTCAATATCTTAATAATCCAAAATATGATAAATAAAATAAAAATATTAGAATTTAAAAGTTTTGAAGTAATTAACCTCTAACTAAATTTCAATATCTTCAATGCTTATGTCTCTAGTTTTTTTTAATAATCAAAATTTATAATCTAGTTACAATTTGGTACGAACTTGCTTGGACCGCCCCACCAAAGCTGCTTAGTTATATTAAGTGAAATAAGTCTATGACTGAGACCCGATAGTGTAGAGGCAGAACGAACAAAAGAAACATAGGTCAAGACTCATTGTTATACAGGGACACACATTACACATAGTCGAGGATATAAAGTTATAAACTGTAGAAACGAAACGTCTAACAATTTCCGAGAGCCGATAACCAGAAAACTCCGCCTCCAATTTACTGCTCCTTCGACTTATATAGGATCTCAGTTCGCTGCAAACTTCAGTCAACATTGGCGGAGTTCTGCAATTGAAGTTTGTAGCTTGAAGGCGAATTTGAACCATAGTTCAAGAACTCGAAGAAAAACATAAGAATTAGAAAACGACGTTCAAACGGGGAACTCCCTTTGGGTATGTAATGTCTTTAACCTATCATTTGTGGGTTTTCTTCCCCTTTACTTGTTTATTGGAGTTAGTTGTTTTATCTGGCTTCCAAAAGGCTCTGAATTTCTTCTCTTTTTTATGGAAAACTTGATTTTTTTAAAAAAATTATGTGGAGCTGGGAGAGAAGTTCGAATTTTGGACACACAAGCATGAAAGTGTTGAATAATACATCATAGGGAATTTGCATTATGGCGGCTGACATGCCTTTTAGGTGTCCTTTATCAATTTAAATTAATTTCAAAGAGGAATGCTGGGTTTTGGCAGATCATAATCAATTGAGTGACAATGAAAGGAGGAAGGAAAAATCTAAAGAAGGCAGCTGAGGAAGGTAATTTGATACTAGAAGATGGTCAAAGTATCATGCAAGTTGTCTCTCTTAGAGGTAGCAATCTCATTGAGGTACATTTTCTCACGATATTTATTCCTTGTTCTTTTCATACATAATCTTTCAAAGCTTGGTGTTTCCCATTTTTGTCACAAAATATGTGGCTATGATGACATTTTTTAGTGTATATTACCTACAGGTTTGATTGATTTGAACTCTGCAACTAGGATTAGGAAGAATACACGTTCTTTGTTGGCTCATTTCGATTTTACTCATTCACTCTTTAACCTTCAATTGGTTCTGTAGGGAGATTTAGTGATTGTAATCATTTGTCTGTTAATACCATGTTAATGAGACTCTATTCTAGGTAATGGATCGAAAAGGTGAGAAATCATTGGCATTGTTTCCAGCTAAGTTTCAGAAGAGCATGTGGATTAAACGAGGTTTGGCCGAATTGAGATTTAACACCTTTTCTTGCTATATATTGGTTATTGTGGTGAACTGGCTTCTCTATCAGATAGCTCTTTAAGTGTAACCCATCTAATTTTGGTCACTTCATTCCTACTATGCTTGAATGCATTGGAAGAGCATTAGGTTTTTTACGTTACATTGTCAAAATGTGTAGGCAGTTTTGTTGTAGTTGATGAAAGTGGAAAGGAAAAGGCTTTAGAATCTGGTAGCAAGGTGGCATGTATTGTTTCTCAAGTACTCTTTTATGAACAAGTCCGGATGCTTCAGAAGTCTACTGAATGGTTTGTTCATATCAAATCTTAAAAGTAGAAGTCCCTGCAAAATCTTTCCATTACAGAATTTATTTTATATCATTGGTTTTGCTAGCTTAAGAAGCAATAAAAAGATGAATTTTGAAACTAAAATTAGGCCTTTTTTTAATCTCAATTTGCATTGTTGGGTTGTCCTTCTGCATCTGACTGATATGGGCATGCAGCTTTGGGTCCAGTAATTCTATTAAAATGTTTGTCATAATCCAGTTTAATAAAGTCAATGATTAACTGCCTCCTAATTTAGGATGTCAAAGCTAACTTACCAAGTGATTTTAAGTGTCTTTATGAATTAGCAGTGGCATTATACTTCCAAAGCCATACATGCTTACTTCTAGCTCATACATTCTTTTTTTTTTTTTTTCCTCAAGTTATTGCCTTTTGAAATTTTCATGCAATTTCAATCACAGGCCAGAAATATTTAAGTCTGCAGCATTACCAGATTCTAAAGGAAGTCCAAACAAAAGCACATCCCAGCAAGAAGATAAGAAGCTTGACTTGAATGATGGCGACGATGATACCGATGAGGATGATGATGGGCTCCCTCCATTGGAAGCCAATATGAATCGAACTAGGCCAGGGACTTGCTAATGGATGAAGATTCAAACTCAGGATCAGATACAGATTCTTAAACTTATTATAAGATATGGAAATAACATTTGCAGCTAAGGTGAGACTGCTCGAAACATAGGTGTCTTCATTTCATAGTTTTTTCATGACTATACTCTTGTAGTGGAGCCTGTCATAGGTATATATGCCTCTTTGGATTCGCAGTTATTGTTATTAATATTTTGGAAAATGATTCACAGTTATGTTGCTTCCAACCTTCATCTGTAAACGTAATAAGTTCCATTTTATTGTATGACAAAAGTTTCTTCTCTATAGTCGCATTTTGTAACAAGAGCACGTCTATGGTGCAAGCCACTATCCTATATATGAAATTGGGACATTGCATCATATGCTCAATTCAGAAAACTTAAATGATGAAATATTACTGAAGAAAAGTTTATAAATTATCAAACGTGAAAACATGTAAAGTTAATCCACTAAGGTAGAAAAGTAAATTAATATCTATATAATATTATGTTTTATGGTAAATTTTATAGAGTTTGAGTCTTGAAATGGGTGTAAACATAAAAGTGAAAAGTGAGTATTAAAACTAAACATTGCAAAGAATTAAAAGGTTAAGGAAAACGGAAAACTTTTGTCAACGTAGCTTGTATGAAATAGGATTCAGAAAAGATCAAAATTTACCATTTCGTATGCAAAAGAACTCGGCTTGATCATGTTTTTTCAAATGTTACAAGTTGGTTGATATTACATTCGGTTAACATCAGGTATGTAACCTTTTCTGAAGAGTTTTTTAAAGCTATGCTTTTTAACTTCATCGCATTATCATCATTTTAACCTTGACATCGATGATAAACTCAGATTACTAATCTTAGCGGATTAACCTCGTTTCAGAGATGGCCAAAGTCACATCTATTAACTTCTTGAGTGGAAACAATTTGAAATATTGTTTAGTTCCAGCCTGACTACATAGTTAGGATGTCATTCACCTGTCAGGGATATCAGATTGCACTCACAAGGAGAAACAAATGAAAATACGATATTCCTAGAAACACTTTTATTTCACGGTATTGTTGGCTCCAAAACTGCGATTCCGCACCGAACCTCAGGCCTCGACACTTATTTACAATTGAAAAAGATCATTCAGGTGCATTAATCAAACCTCTGAGCCAAATCAATGCGACCTTATCTCTTGAATATATCGACCAATTTGCTGAGCACCGATAAACAAGGCATCAGCGACAAGGAAGACTCCAACCTGTTTTGTAAACAAGTTGTTATCGAATGAAGAAACAGTGACAGGACGTACAGACTACAGACTACAGACTACAACATCTCATAGAAATAGGAAAAGTAGGTTACCAGCCGGGCAGAGAATACCAGTGAATAACCCCAACCTTCCTTGGCAGCAACAGCTCGTTGTTGGTCAGTCCAACTGCAAGTAATACAGGAAATGACAAAAGATTTAATGCCCATAACATGTCGAGTCTCAATCGTTTGATATATGGTGAAATAAGTTATTGGTTATCAGTGCCTGAAGAAAAAAAGGTTAGAAGGAAAGGGAAATTAAGCTTGTATGTATTACAAATAACTATATAGCAACTAGTTCAGTATTACACTCCTGGAGCAAACTTTCTAAAGCATTTGCCAAGACACAATGCACACTTCGAGATTTTAAAGCAGACGCCAACATATATTCGAACAGATGACCCTAGGTTCGATTTGACATGACTAGCTCAAAATTGACAAGTGTTTCTCATCCTAGCTTGTAGAAAATAATTTTCTGGATAAGTTATGCTAGTCCCTAACATGTCAGCACGAAAACATGTTCTGTGCTGTACCCATGATTTTAGTTAAGATGGAAAAGTATAATAGTAAAATTTCCATTTTCATAAGCAAGCTGAATACTGAAATGCAGCAAAGATCAGGAGCATTACCCAAGGAACTCAGAAACCCCTCCGATTCCTGCAAACTTAAGAGGCTGAGGTCCTTCTCTTACAAGTTCCTAGTCCACATAAGACACTAAATCAGTTGTCGTTCTCATTCAGTTACCAAAGAAAGTATGGAAAAGAAAAGATACAAGGAAAATAGGAATCGTGAAATGTAAATAGGATTCATGCTTTGCAATGAAAAATGCATGCACCTCTTCTTCAGCAGATTCTAGACCACCCTGGACCCAGAAAAGGTTTTTGTATCCAGCATTTAACAGGAGTTCACAAGCAGCTAGAGATCTGCCAGCAAATTGAAGTTACAATGAAGGGGAAAAAATCAAAGAATATACATTTCATTCATCTAGCATAGCAATTCACCCACTTCACATCTATCTCTACAGAAAACCCATAAAGTTTCTGTATCTGTGAGCATTCGGAATCATATTATGTAGTAGTTTTGATAGCTACTTTAGAAGCCTTCACAGCTTACCGTATTCATACTTCTTGGAAATCCCAAGTAAAGAACTATTTGATCCAAATGAACAAATTTTAAATGAAAGGCAAAAACGGAGTTCAGCCAATAACATAGCACAAGATGAAGATCTGATTACGTATTCATGTCCCAACACCATAACCTAATCCTGAATTAAGACTTTCTCAGACTAGTAGATAATGATAATTTGCCAAGTACATAAGAATAAATATAAACATTATGTCAGAAGTAGTTAATGATCAGTATATCCAGAAACATTAAATGCAAGTCAACGACAAAGATGCTAAACTACACTAATAAACATATCAACACAGTGATATTTTGAATTATGATCAGATTTCATTAAAAGTACACCTTAATCCTTTCTGGCATGCAACAATAAGGTCTGTGTCTTTTGCAAACTTCTCCTCAACCTGTGCCAAGAATTGGCTGGCAAAGAAGGTAACTTATAAGTATAAAAAGCATTTTTTAGCATAAATGAATACACAGGAGGACAATTTCCATTATATAGAGCATACTTGTTGAAAGATAATGTAGGCACCCCACTCCACCAACCTCCTACAGAGCACAAGCCATGTAAAGTGATAGTCTTAATAAGGAAAGCCGGAAATGAACAAGGTCTGATAAATTGCAAGCCCAAAGAGCAAAAAAATGTTTTTAAGCTCAAAGTTAAAGATTGCCATGTCAAGTCAACTACCCATGAGGGATTGCTTCATTAGTAGATCTATTCAATGGTGACAGAAGATGAAGGATGATTTTTATTTTCTTCCTACGATTCTTTATTTTCATCTTATGAAAGCAATAATATTAATCAAAATACCCGCACAAGCAAGATAACAAATCTTGGAATACCCATCATAAAGCTTGTGATTTTTCTTGAAATGTTTCCAACTTCAAATCTATCATCCACTTCAAAAACTGGAATCCAAGTTGAGCCTTTAACCCATGCCTGAAAAAAAGAAGCTATTAATTAATTGGCAAATAAAATCACAGGACCCATGGATGACCAGAATATAACAAAGGAATAAAAGGGTAAATCTAATCCAGTTACCAGAATGTGAACAAAACCAAGCAGCCTAGTATATACATCAACTCTCCAATATAATGTTTTCAAATGAAATTAAAGATATCCTTTATACTGCATTATTCCAGAATAAGAATTTCAAGATATTAAAAGATATTGCAGGTACATGATAAGATTAAATTATTTACGTCTGCAAATGTTATCTAAGCATAATAAATGAAATGCGAAATATGTTGATTGAACCTATAAATGTTCTTGAAGCGTCATAAATGAAATGTCAAGTATGTTAATTTAGACTTAGGAACTAAAGACTTCAGGAAGTAAAGAAGCTGAAAAATTAGTTTAGTCAGAGTCCATATACAGGCAGAGAATTCACCTTCTTGCGCTCAGTAAAGGGGCGAACGTCAAGTAGAGTTTTGTTAGACAGTTGAATTGCGTACCCTGCTTCCCTGGGCAAAAGAACTTTGACTTTCCCTTCCCTGATCTAAAAATATAAAAACAGTGACGTTCACCAACTGACAATTGTGTTCTATGCAAACAATCCCAATTTTCAATTGTCATATTCCAGAAATTGCCCACGTAAACAAACTAAACTTGGTTTTGGTTAGAAAGAAAGCAAAATGGGCAGTTTCATTTTGTTATCAAACGGAAAATTTGATAGCAAGATTCGAACTTGTCCTCAGTATTGTCAATGATGACACTGGAGAAGCAAGAACTGGAGGAAACACCAAAATCCAAAATGTTTAAAGGATTAACACGACTACCATCGCATCCCATCTCTTCTTTGCAGCAGACATATCTCTTATTTGCTTCAAATCATAGTCTTCGTCAACAGCTTGCATTTTCACAACATTCCCACGCTAGTAAAACAGAAAACCAGAAAAGTAGGAAAATGACAAACGATAGTCCTGTAGGAAATAACATGAAAAGAATACACAAAAGATAGAAACCCAGAAATGGAAGCTC
The DNA here is from genome assembly GCA_025629825.1 of Erythroxylum guanchezii. Taxonomy (NCBI): domain Eukaryota; kingdom Viridiplantae; phylum Streptophyta; class Magnoliopsida; order Malpighiales; family Erythroxylaceae; genus Erythroxylum; species Erythroxylum guanchezii. Next base: position 24,704,883 of record JAOTAX010000007.1, read on the forward strand.
ACAGAAAAGTGAAATTGACCTACAGAAGGTTTAGTTCGAGAACCGGAACTCGAACACGGTGGCAGAGGTAGTGGCATAGAAGGGTTTAAGAAATGGCTTCTGCGTAACAACATTGCCCTCCTTTGTCGTCCAAAGTTAGAATGTGTAGGGGTCAACACGTTGAGGGAGGAAAGTCTCAGAGACTCCATTTTAGAACTTCAAGAGCTCTTCCAGAGAGTAAAGAGTCGAAGACACGGGACGGAGGAGTAGCTGACCTCAGAGCTCGCTTTATCTGCTTGTTTCTCGCGCTGATTCTTGTGGGGTTTTGCGTAATCCAAAAAAACGATCCAAAGTTTTCGACAAGACGTCGTTTTGAGGCACCAATTATATATATATATAATATTTATATACTATTTTAGTTTTATGACAATTGTCCTCCGTCGTTGCAAACTTGAATCGTAAACTTTAAAACAACGTCGTATGGTCTTTTATATAATAACACGTACGTGTAATATCACGTATTTAAAACAACCTTATTTTGAAATCTATAATTAAAATTTTTAACATAAATTAATAATAGAGGGATGAATGTTATAAATTCAAAATTATAGAGAATTTTTAAAAGTTAAGAATATACCAAACCTCAATAGATCTAATAAATTTAATCCAAAAATAAAAGAAGACGAATATATCATAATTAAGGAAAAACAAAAAGCACTCGCCCTCAATTTCTATCACAGCTCGCAACTTCACATTATTCAATTTGTTTCCTCTGCCATATCATATTTTAGAACATTGCAATTTGGCTTATACAGGTCCAAGTCACGTCGCTTTTGATTCATATATTCGAGTGAATACAAATGGTCCTTCATCTATATTCTGTTTGTTTTTTAGACTAGTGTATTATATTTTTAATAAAAATTGTTAGATATATGGTGTATATATTTACTTATGTTTTTTTTGGCATAATTTTATAAATTGAACTTATCAAATATTTTTATTAATTGAAAAATCATAGCTAATTAATAATCGTTGTTTAACTTGGTTTTAAAAGCTACATAGATAATCTTTTAGTTATGAAAGAATCTTATCTTGGATTAAAGTCTATCTTGAGAGGGTGTGTGGTGCATCATGCTGGTGTAAAACTTGGGGGTAAAGCTGGAAGTTGTGTGTGACAATGTGTTGATTGAATTTGGTGAACAACCGAAGGTGTGTGGGTGACGTTTTTGTTAGTTGGAAAAGATTAATGTGATGATTTTATGTTGTTGAAAAATCCATCCTTCTGCTCCGTTTTTATTTAGCTTCTGGAGTTGTTCAAGGCTGGGTAGTTCTAGTGCATCGTGTGTGTGTTTTCTGGCCAACAGATCCACGACTTTACATTGATTTTGTGGGGTGTTGATTAAGTTGGACGTTCATCTTTGTAGAGTGGCTCTTAGGTGGATTGTTTTGTATGTTACATGCAATCATTGCTGTGGATTGTGTGTTATGTGTGCAGTCGTGACTTGGTTCAGATTTTTACGTGAATCAGCCTATTGTTGTTACGACGACTTCTAGATTTATTTCATTAGAGTTGAACCTTTCGGGAAGTTGTTTATCTCTTTTATCTTAAGTATATTATTGTTCTGTTCTTAGTTGATTGATCACTTGAGTTATTTGTTTATTTGTTTTCTATTAAAAATTGTTTAGAAAAATCCTTTGTCTAAGTTAACACGAGTCGATCGTGTTATTGGATGTGAAAATCTTTGACAACAAGTGAGGTTGAGAGATAGTTACAAGGATTGAGTAGTGTTTATATTTAAAAAAAAAGGAATAAGTAGTGTTGGCTCAGTGAGTCCTTATGTAATTCTATTGCACTTTCGTGAAATTGATTAAGCTAGATAAGAGCCCTGCAGACGTAGACAAGGTATGTCGAACTGTGTTAACAAATCCCGGTATCGTTTAATTTGGTGCTTTTAATTTTTTTGTTATTTGTGTTTGCTAGAAACATATCAAAAAGTTTGCAAAACAACCACTTATATAGTTTTTCAATTGGTATCAAAGAGGGTCACTAAATTAGAACTAGGTAGCAAGTTGGTACAGATCGGAGTTTCGCGAACATGGCTACAAGAGAGGGTGCATCGATCACCAGAACACCACTGTTGGACGACTTTTAACTATCCTGCATGGAAATCACGGATAAGAGTCTTCATCCAAGCTCAGGGTACAAAAGCTTGGCATTCGGTAGTACATGAGTGGACACATCCGATAATTACTGACGATAAAAGAGAGGTAGTTCAAAAAGACCCATTTGAATGGATAAGAGCTGAAGAAGAAAGTGAACTTGGAAACTCACAAACAATGCATGCAATTTTTAGTGTTGTTGATAAAGGACACTTAGTAATGATATTAACATATGAATCGGCTAAAGAAGCGTAAGATATTTTGCAGACTATTCATAAAGGGTCCAAATCTGTGATAGCGTTAAAACTACAGATGTTAGATGTGAGGTTTAAAGAATTGAAGATGGATGAAAATGAGACTATTGGGGACTTTCATGAAAGATTGCGCGATATAGCGAATCAGGCACATCAATTGGGAAGAAATATTCCAATCTGAAACTAGTCAAGAAGACATTGAGATCACTACCTCCGAGATTTATTCCGAAAATTGGAGCAATAAGGGAGGCCCATGACATTAATGGTCTGTCATTGGAGAAGGTAATTGAAATTCTTACAAATTTCGAAATGAATCTTTTAAGGGGTAAGCAAGAAAGAAGCAAAGGATTGGCATTACTGAAATTGGAAAAGGTATGAAAGATGTGGGAGATGAATCTGATGAGAATGAGAATTTGGTGCTACTCACATGAAATTTTGGTACATGGCTGAAAAGAATGAAAAAAGACAAACCGAGTTTAGACAACGTGGTGGGAGTTCATCAAACAACAACTTCAAACAATAAACCGAAACTCAAAAGGGTGAAAGGAAGGTGAAGAGAATCAAATGTCATGAGTGTTAAGGCTTGGGACACGTTCAAGCTGAATGTGTTAATATTTTGAAGAAGAGAAAAGAGAAAACCTTTTAAACTAAATGTGTTAATACTTTGAAGAAGAGAAAAGAGAAATCCTTTATGAGCACTTGAAGTGAGAATGAATTGGAGAGTGAATATGGTAGTGAAGAAGAAATCACTAATCGTGCTGCGTTAGTTACTTTATATAGCAAAAGTCCAGTTACTTGGTTAACAGTAATTAAGAAGGAAGTAACTTAAGTAGAAAAAGGGGAAAAATCGAAAAATTTTGAGAAAAACGAAGACAACTCAGCTCAAGGCCTAATATCAGATTATGACAGGGATGAAAGTCACCTAGATGATAAAAAGGAGAATATTTACGAGGCTTACAAAGTTATATATGAAAAATGGGTGAAAATGTGTAGGAAGAATGAAACGTTGAAGAAAGAGAATCTCTCCATGAAGAATACCATCCAAGAGTTAGAGAAGAAATTGATGTTACCATTAGATGAGCTTGGTGAAGATAGACTGGGATTAGTAAATACTGAAAAGAGATTGAGAATGTCGAATGGAGGACCAAAAAAGTTAATGGAAATCGGTAAGGTTAAAGGGGATCTTCAAGGTATTGGCTATAAGAATGAGTGCTCTAAAATGAATGAGGAGAAACATGGTATGTCCAGATCTGTCCAAGAAGAAGAAACATCGAGAAAGAATTAAAGATTCATACCCACATGTCATTTTTACGGAGTTATCGAGCATATAAGGCCAAGATGTTACCAGTTATTGCAGATGTTGTTTCAAAGAAGCCAAAGTCGAAGAATTCAACGTCCCTCACAAAAATCTCAGCATTAGCCCTCAGTATCGAAATCTACTTGGGTTAAAAAGAGTCAATTACAAATTCTCGTGGTTCTTAAATCGATGAAGGTAACTTTGTAAAATGGTTGGTATTCTAACAATGGATGTTCACGCCACATGACAGGGGAAAATATTTACTTAACCGATTATTAGAGTTGTATGGATGGTCATGTGACCTTCGGAGATGGAAAGAAGGCTTTGGTGATTAGTAAAGGAACATTATGTGTGGATGGATTGCCTCCCTTTAAGAATGTGCTCCATGTCGATAGACTAAAAGCCAATTTGGTGAGTATAAGCCAACTTTGTGGTGATGGTTTGTTAGTTAAATTTACAAGTGATGAATGCAGGGTGCTAATTGAACAAGGAGAATGTCTTGTGAGCAGCAAGCAATCAATCGACAATTGCAACATATTGCAGGTTATGACCACTTATAAATCAACCACACATGACAATAACATTGATCTATGGCATCAAAAGCTTGGACACAAACTTTGATCTCATTAGCAAGTTGATGAAATTGGAAGTTATGAAGGGTCTACCTACAATGAAAAAAGAAGGAAAATCAATTTGTAGTGCGTGCTAAATAGGTAAACAGATAAGAGTGTCACACAAAAAGGTTAGACATGTTACCTCATCACGCATACTTGAATAAATAGAACACTTTAAGAAGTGGCCAAATCTATGTTGAATGGAAGAAAATTGTCTATGTGATTTTGGGCAGAAGCAGTTAATACAGATGCTACATACGTAACATAGTTTATCTTTGAAGCATCTTGAATAAGACATCCTATGAACTTTGGAAGGGAAAGAAACCATATGTGAGTTACTTTCATATTTTTTGTAGTAAGTGCTACATTCTTAGAGATCAGGAATAGCTTGAAAAATTCAAGAGTAAAAGTGATGAAGAAATCTTCATTAGTTATTTAACTCACAGTAAAGCTTAACGAGTATATAATCAAAGAACCAAGAAAGTATTAGATTCTATAAATGTTATGATAAATGATGCACCTCTATTGAATGATCAAGTGGTAAAAGAAAATCTACATAATTGACCCTCCAAACCAGCTCAAACAAGCAACAAGACTAGATTGAAAAATTGCCCAGATCTGCAGTTATTTACTACTGAGGAAGTAACTGCATCAATTGAGGAACTATCAGTTACTTTAAATGATGAATCAACCAAAACACTTGATGTGGGAATTGTTCCTTTAAATGTTCAAAACTCGAGAGAAACTAATTTGAACTGAGATTCTCCCTCTCGAATCAGAATCATCCAGTAGAGAACGTCATTGGAGATGTCAATGAAAGAAGAAAAACAAAGGAAAGAAAAAGGGGTTGATAATTGAGAATTTACAAGATACTTGTGTTACACATCTTCATTCGAGCCAAAGAACGTTAAAGAAGCTCTACAAGATGAGTTCTAGGCAGCATTCATGCAAGATGAATTGATTCAATTTGCACAAAATGATGTATGGGAATTGGTGCCAAGACCATCAGATGTCAACATGAATGGAACAAATGGGTGTTTCGAAATAAAATAGATGAAAAGGGCAATGTAACTAGAAATAAAGCAAGGTTAGTAGCTCAGGGATATTGTAACATCTTGTTACCCATGTTAAGGCTAGAATAGTAAATATGAGAGATTATTGAGAAATTAGAAAGTGCATTTCATGCTTATGCATAATGTCATACACATACACGTGAATATATAGGTATTTTTGCACATTAAAATAATTGTACATGCATTCATTGACAATTTTCGAGTATAATTGATTTTCATGTGTGATATGTGATTTTGTTGAGAATTTTGGTTTAGTTGTATTGAAAACCGAATTGAAGAGTATAAATTGTTGATTTAGAATTTTGGTGAACTTTAGGAAATTCCAAAAATGTTAAGTATTATTGAACTAGGAAAATTGCCATATGGCAAGTCAAGTGATAAAGGGAAATAGAAATAAGAATCAAATGATAATGAAGAAATTCTATAGATGACTTTGGGATTTATTAAGAAAATGATATTGAGAATTTAGAGAATTTGGAGTAAAGTTTGGAGATGATTGGACTAGTTTCATTAGAAAAACTAGTTAAAGCCTTAGAAGTTAGATAGGTGACAAGTGTCACTTAATTTAAGTTATATTATATGATTATGTTCTAAATTTGGAGTAAAGTTTGGAGATGATTGGACTAGTTTCATTAGAAAAACTAATTAAAGCCTTAGAAGTTAGATAGGTGACAAGTGTCACTTACTTAGTTTAAGTTATATTATATGATTATGTTAGAACGACCAAGTTCTTGTCTTATTCTTGTCTTCATCTTCTTCGTGGCTTTTTCTTCATCTTCACGGTTTTTAATTCACCAAATCTTCATCAACTTTGTATCTTGCTTTCATCTGTCCATTACTACTCCTATTTTGTTGTCACTTCCATTTGCCCCAAGAAAACCTAACTTAATCCACCTTCAAGATAGTGTACGTGAGTTTCATGAAAATTAGGGATTCTTGATATTTTTAGTAATTGGAGGTTTTAACAAGTACATGTAAATCTTTACGAGTTATTGGTATATGAGATAAATTTGGTGATTTATCTGATATTAAATGATCATGAGAAAATGAACATTTTCCATGAATACCGTGGATGAAGGATGATATTTTGATATTTTTGTTTGTGTGTTTTGAGGATAAAAAGGTTAGATGACAATGCTAAAATGATTTTTGGAGTTGAAAGATCAATAAAAATGTGTAAGAGATTAGTGCAAAAATTTATGAAATGATGTTATTCATATATGCTTTATTTTCTTTTCACTGTATATATATATATACATACGTGAATATTTTGGTGATTTAAAGATGAAGTGAAAATAAATTTAGAGGTAAGGAATAGGTGTAAGGAGATGTCTGGAGATAAGAAAGAATGATTAAAATGATAGTTTGAGGAAGAAAATGAAGAGAGTGCAGAAATTGAATATGCATAAAAATGAAAAAAGAAAGGCAGCAGTGAAGAAACGCAGAAAATTAAGAAGATGAGTGAATGATTTTTTTTGTTTTTGATGTCTATGAGAAGTAGTAGATTTTGGATTTGTTTGAGAATGATTTGAGTTAAATGAGAGTCAAAAAAGGGGTAGAAATAAGTTAGAAATTGTTGGTTTAAGTGAAAGAAATGAAGAAGAAGAAATCTGCAGAGTTTCGGAAGAAGGAGGAAAAGCATGATCGTGCAATGAAAGAATTTGGAAAAGCAAGATCGTGCTTCCGCACGATCGTGACTTTCTGTTAGCGTCTGGGATCATGAATTCCCACATGTAACTGAAATCCCACGATCGTGCTTCTGCACGATTGTGACTTCTATGGCTACTGAAGAGGGACTAATTCGAACATCCCTTATTGTTTTGATAATAACTTCTTCTCCCGACCTCCAAATAACATGAGATTTGAACCAATAAACTCACAACACATTGTTATACATCTTCACTAAAAATTATCGCCATCTAAAATCATTAGGAGGAGATTGATTGATGAATTTTGTTGGATCCCGAATCCGGAACCCAACTACTTAATCCGAAACCCTAAACTCAAATAAAGTCCTCAGACTAAAACTTGTAAGAAATAGAATCCAATTTCTAAGCTAATACGACACTCCATGACTTTAGGTCAAATAAAAACAGAAAACATCTCAACCGGATCTTTATAGATTACAAAAAAAAAACAACATTACATACAAAACCGTCACATATCGTTCATAAAGTCCAAATAAAACCCAACACTCTCCTTTTACCAAATAGGGATAGAAAATTTGACTAGTTAAGTCATGATTCAAAAAAAATCGTGCAAATCAGAGGTCAAAAGGAAAAGAAACAAAGAAACTAAGAAAAGGGTGTGATAGCTGATCTTTCTAACCTTTCATGAAGAAAACAAAAGTCATTTCAATCATTAAAATAAGTAGAAACTCGCTTAAAGTTGTTGTCTAGCAATTTACCAAACGAATAGAAAAAAAATGACCAAATGAATAGTAACAGCAAACTTCCAACCCTCATAACGTTTTACTCCTATCTCCGAATCATGCATACTATACCTCGTTGGAAAGGAAAAAAAAGTGATCTACAACTCTTATGAAGGAAGTAAAAGCCAAATCGGTCATTAGGAGAGGTAAAAACACACTTGAAGTTTCAGCTAAAAGAAAACCAATGGAACAGTAATTTTGCAGAATGAACAGTGACAGCAATCTTCAAATGCTCATAACT
>JAOTAX010000007.1:24716047-24727610 GCA_025629825.1 Erythroxylum guanchezii
CATGATCTACGACTATAATTATGCTTGACCCCTGTAATTGGGATTTTACAATGAGATACTTTCTATAAATACGCTGATTAGATCTTTCTATATTAAATTGAATGACAGCTCACGCCAACAGAAACCTCTTCCAATTTTGATGCAGCCCCTAATGTAGAAGTACTACCAGTTGATTCTCCTACGGTTCCTTCTACTGCTCATAGGAAAAGGACAAAAAGATGGCTCGGAAAATGGTCCACCCACCTCGATGTACTTCTTCTAACCGTATAGTAATGGGAAATGCTTTATCCTTCACATTTTACACTTCTACTGCTAAGGACAAATGAGACAACTTCAGCGAAAACTAGAATGTTCTTGATCGCTCTATTAACTTGGATTAATTTTGTGATTATAATCTGGTACTCTTTTATCGAAAAGGAATTTACTACAAGCTGCATTGCTACCGCAACAATATGATTCAGATGTGGTAAAAAAATTTTATTGCAATTTGATTGGTGACATTTTGATTGATACTGCATTCAATTATAAATTATTGTTATTATTATTAAAAATTGCTAAATAATAATCATGCAATAAGTTATTTTTCTAATATAATCGTCAACATCTTACTGCACGAACACCAATTGGAAGATGAGTTTTTAGAAAGATTTTATTTTAATTAAAATGCTAAAGTACGAAAGAAAGACTTTATCACAAATCTACTAGAGTGACTAATCAATTATACAATTACGAATCATGCATTTGCAAAAACACTGTAAGTGCTAACGTCTTTGATAATTAGACGAACTGAGGCAGTTGAAGTTATTATCGTGAGTAAACTAAACAAAATGACATTGAACCAATGCCATATGTTCTTCTCTATTCTTGCCATCTTCCCCTTCACCTGTTTTATCAACAAAACCAAAACTTAGTAATTTTATTCTCATATTTTTCCATCTTCCTTAAGTTTAAATTCTTTAATTACCTTAAGGAAGACCAGGCTTGGGAACACAAATGTGAGAGGAATAAGCATGAATGACCCGATGAAGGACACAAAATCTGCCACGAAAGGAAAAGCTGCAGCAACTAATGTGTTAACTGAGAAGAAGACTACTCGAAGAGCCATCAGTCGTAGGAAGTTTTGCTTCGAGTGTAGTTTGTGATTTGGATCAAGAAACTTGGTGTCAAGGAACTCGTGTATAGGCGCAGCGAACATCTGCATGCATTCAACCAGCTGATATGATAAAAAAAATGGTGGGAAGCAAATTTAAAATGTAAATTATGGTAAATCTTACACTCTGCGAGACTATGAATTGGAGAAACACTGAGACGTCTGTCAGAACCTTAACCCATGTTGGACCAGTAAAATTTTCTGGGAGGTACCAAGAAGCTGAACTACCATAAGCCCAGTATCCTACAATGGTCATACCGTAATAGAAGAACAACCCTACTGTAAACTGCATATACAAAGCTTTCCTCATGTTCTTAACTGCCGGCTGCTTAAGAGTTGACTGCATATAATTATGTGTAAGAACATAGCTTTTTCACACTTGAGGGAAAAAAATAATCTATTTATATGTATAAATGATTTAACCTGAGCTTCCGGTAACATCCCAGATGCGTTGACGGCGACAAGCGATGAAATTGCAGTGAAAGCACTGAACATCTTTCCCACATTGGTTCCACTAACGTTGTAATTCCTGTTCGGATTTGATTTTGCTTCGCAGGTGGAGAAAACCAAAACAACCAGTTAGTGTTTTATCAGGATATGGTTTAAAGATAAAGTTGGTGGATACCAACCCCCGTCATGGATACACTGAGTCAAACTGGTGGTAATGTAAACTGCAGTTAGGATAGCAGAAAGTCCCAACCAAGTTCTCATGGCTGACATGGTTGGAATGCAAACTGAAAATATGAAATATGCCACTCCAGCCACAATGATGAAGTACTGTAACCTTATAGGAGAGTTGCTTAATACTGCATTCATTTCCTGTAGACAGAAGATAATTATTTTTATACATACGAATAAAAGTCGAACTCTACATTTTTGTTTGGATTTTTATGAATTAAAAATATGAATTTTCGATAAGATTCAATCATGTGCTTACAGGAAAAGTGGCAGATTACAAAAAACGTAATAAACCTAAAGATCGTACCTCATATGTCTATAATGTATTTTAAAAGTATATAAGTAAATTAAAGGTTTGAAAGTTTAGATAAATACATCAAAACTCTAATTAATTGAAGATTTAATTCACGTATTTCTTTTCTCATCAACAGAAAGGAGTAAATACGTAGTTGAAGGTCATGTGCATGAAGAAGGATAATTTAGATCGTAACCATCACCTTCAGTGACCTTCCGCCAAGGAGAATGAAGCCCATATTTACAAGTATGAGGGTCAAGAATTGAGCTACCCATATTAGATAGTAGCATTGCTTCCCTGTACAAAAAAACAAACCAAGTTATCTATTTTCCTTGCATCTCCAAAGGTCAACGGTACTTGAGTTGAGACTTTATCTAGTTTCATATCACAAAAAGTAAAAATATATTTTTAAAATATGTTCCTATTTAATAGTGAATGCGAATAAAGCTCATCAATTATTAGTTATATAATTGGTTTCAAGCATTTATTGCATGTTTGCGGCATATTTGCTGCAAACATAGGGTTTTTTGTAATAATAATAACAATCTTACAAACATAAATAAAAGTACTTAAATTTCAAGCTCCTTTTCTAATTGTACAACTTGATCGAGTCAGGCAATTGAACTCAAGTTTATCTGCTTAAAAGCTGGGTACTGCAGTTGCCAGCAATATCTGAGAAACTCACCTAAAGCATACCCCACAAGATCCCTGTATCTGATGAATCGTTTACCGTCAATGAAATGAAACGAAGCCAAGAGCCAATTTGCATAGGCTGAGTAGAGTCCAACGGCTACTAGGCCTATAACACCCCATGTCCAACCCAAAGGAACCATTGTAATGTTCGAGTAACTCAATATGAACCCACAGTTGAAAGTTGTCGCCATCATGGTCCCTACTTGCAGCCATGAATCTGCGAGTTTAACCATATAAGATACAAGAAATAGCATATCTTCAAGATGAGACTTCAACAAATTATTTACTCCAGATCATAAAAACCTGGATGCTGGTAGACTACAACAGATGCATGGAAGTTGATTTATGGGTAAAGACTTTGAAGAAAGTTTTGTATAGAACAGCTTACACGTTTTGCAGTTGATCTGCAATTTTTTCCTCGTTTCTTATAGTTCAACTTTTTCTCAGGAAACAGAAAAAGATATATCAGTATTCATACCGTTGCCAATGACATGCACAGAACTGAGACCTTCGTCAGGATTTTGATCGTCGCCTGGTTGGACTGATTCTATACTTAGAGTTTCCAAGTCTACATCGACATTCTTTACTCTTCCCGACGTCGACATTATTGCATTCTGTGTTGAAGCTTGTCAACAGATCACAAAACCTGATAATTTACAAAATTACAATTCCGGTATGAGTCTAAGATAAAGAGCTGCCTGTACCTGTAGTGCCAAGCAAAATGCTTCCTATTTTATAGGTCATTCCCTAACCCTATGCGCTCACTTACTCTTAAAATGTGATAGCTAGGTCCCAAAAAAAAAACATACAATATAAAAATAAAAACAAGTAGTCGGCCATCAAAGTCATATATTGACTTCAGAATCCAACTTCATTGGCAGGACAAGTAGATGATCATGGCTATGGCTTGGCTTCTAATTTCTAATGAAAAAAAGGTTGGTCCCGTTTTCTGCATGTGTGATGTGTCTTCGACTTATTATCCTTGGTGATTAGACCTTAATCTAAGCTTGGGATTCCAAATGTAATACAATAAAACCACGATACCTACTTGTCAAACATTATAGTTAAATCAGCCCCAATGATGACTGATAGGTTTGAAGACTTACAGTTGCTTGTGAATGTATTTGTTGGTGTGGAATGAGGTTACCTCATCTGAATTGACCATTCACGTGACATGCGTGAACATGTTAACTCAAAAGAAGTGATAATAAAAACTAGAAAGAGGCACATTAGGGGCCGGGTGGAGGCACCTCATATGTGGTTGAGTTTGACTAGTCTAACTCGTTCAAAAATACTGTACTAATCAAATTTAGTAGTGATTGAAGGTGAGAATATTTGAGTCTCTTAGTATCAATTGATATTAGTTTAAATTCGTCACTTGGTTAATTTATTAAATAATTTATAAATATTGCGTGGTTTGCGAAATATCACATAGGTTTAGTGATTTATTCAATACAATTTTAAAAAAATAATTATTAGAAAAAAGACCAAAAAAATGGTTATGTCTATCACAACTTATTAGAAAAAAAAAAAAAAAAGACATACTAGCGATTTTCTATCAGAACTTGCTTATTTCTTGTCCTTAAAGATCGTTATGCAAGGCTTGGCCTGCAAACCACCGGATCAGGTAACTACAAAAAGACAAGGTATACACAAAAGTCTTAGCCTCAGTCACCCAGATGATCCAAATCTATGAAATGAACAACAAATCAAACAGATTAATCATCACGATCCTTAAGTTGAAAAATCAAAAATAAAATTTTGGGACGAGAGATTTTTCTTCCACATGATAAGGTAAAGTACAGGTGCTGACTGAAGAGGAGGAAAGGAATGTGATTGACGAAAGGAACAAAGGATAACGCTTGAACAGGGATAGAAAACGAGAGATTGGACAAATTATTTGTGTATTTAAACTGGCAATTATAAGTTAGAGCGAAGTAGATTATGCAATAAATTATATTTGTCAACATTATCAATAACAATAATAATATTTTAATAAAAATTTTACTAAAACGTGCAGTCTAAAAAGCTTCAACAGTACGCAACTTACCTTTAACTTTAACTGATAAAGATATTATTTTGCTAAACAAAAAAAAAGACAAAAAAATGTTGAGAATTATTTGTAGGGAAAAATTAAAAGTAAAATAAAAAGATAAATATTTATATAATATAAAATAGAACTAAAACAATAATAATTATAAATGCATATTAAAATAATAAAATTAATAATAATAATAGAAATAGAAATAAAGGATAATAATAATAACCCCAATAATAATAGGATATAACACGCCTAGATGCGATTATTAGGTCACCTAAACCTCAGAATCTTCGTACATTTACTTAAACCAGTTTCGATGAAATAATGAGGTACGTAGTATACAGTACAGGATAATGCCGAAGAAGCTTTATTTGAAGCTTGTCAAAGGATTGACGTAGGTACAAAAAGACAAGTAGAATACAACACTTTAGTTATAAAACAGGAACAACTTTTCTGTCGATGCATGCATATTGGAGGGATTATAACTAATCCCCACAAATTGCTCAAGAAAGCTAGTAAGATCTATATATGGATGACAAGCATTGAGCCAAAAGAAAAAAGATACGTGCGGTAGGTCGTCAGCTAAATATGTACACAAACCAAAGTGCATAATACATATGTCACTTACCCCATTTGTATAGGTTAGGCCATTTTCATATATATATATATATATATATATATCTCCAATTAATTCATATTTTTCTTGGTAAGTTCGATTATTGCATTAATACATACGATCTAATCAGTAAAGGCCAAAGATTAGAAAATTAAACAATGTTATTTTTTTTTCGTCCTTTATGTAATTGGATTTAAACTCTAATCAATGTGTAGGAGAAGCAAAATCATTCAATTCAGATCACCTATCCAATACATCAACATAGTTTTAAGCAAAACCAGGCTGTAACGAAATTTTTTGGGTTATATTAGTCCCATCGGTTGATATACATCAAAATATTAATAATAATGAATAAAATTTATAGATTAAAATATATTGCAGGACTAATATATATTTTAATTATATTTAAATATTTTTAAAACTAAGAATCTTTAAAATAGTTATTCTATATAAAAATTATTTTATACTAATTTAACAAATGAAATTATTGAATAAAAATTTAGAATATTTTCAATTTTCAATTATAATATAGAACTAAATTTTAATAGAAAACTAAAAGTTTACATAATTAAAAATAATGTTTATACTTATTAGCTATTTTCATCCTTCAAACATTGTTTTTGTATTTTTTAATATCTTTTCAACATTATTTGTGGATAATAATTATTTTTAATTTTCTATCATAACCAAGAAGGTTAAATTTATTTTTATAAAACTAAGAACATGCAATAGTGCCCCTGTGCATTACATAGGAAGGGAAACTCACATGTTATTAATTAAAATGAAAGCATAAGTGAATTACAATGGAAGTAATTGGAAATTTATTTTTAACTACTAATTCTAACTCAGTAAATGAATACGTAGGGATGACAATGGCCGAACTATAGGCTAGCCCCGTCAAAATTTTTAAAATACAAAAATTGAATGTGTAAAATAATATTTTTTAATTAGATCTAAATTATTATTTTATTTATAATAATTGAGTCTCGAGCTAGCCTATTCTTAAGACTGATCCATGAACCAACTGGCCTATTAAAAACACTTTAATCTAGATCCATTAGTTGCACATTGTCATCTCTAATCATATTGTCAGTGTGTGAAAAAACTAATGCTCTAAGTCTAGGAATTCGAGACTATTGTTCTTGAAAGGCCTTGACTCATAGTTATAGTAGACGACCATTTTCCATGAATTAAGTAATATCTGTTCAGAATGTGACGAGCAAGAATAAATATATACTAATCTTAACTATTATACTAAACCAAAATATCATAGGTATACGATATGTTATTTTGTTTGGTAAACCATGCACATGTAGTTGATGGGTTGAGAATAATATATATATTCTGTAACAATAAAAATGGTGTGGGAAGATATTAATTCTCTTTTCTGTTCTTTATTAATCCTTTGAGTCAAATACAAAAGTACGTCAGTTTAAAGTCATTTGTAGAACAAATAATTTGAAAGGAATATAAGGCCTTTTTTCTATTTATATTTTTGTTTTTCTGTTTTTATTTTCAAACTTAGTCCAATGTCTTAGATTAAGCTAACTCATCATGAATCCTACTTAAACCCATCAAAACAAAATTGAGAGTATAAGGTAAACGCTAAACTATATACTTAGCTATAATTAAAATAGAAAGATAAAAGAATATCATCATATCATATTTTGTCAATAATGAGATAGTAAAGTAATTGGAGTTTGGTTTGATATTGAGAAAGTCAATCAGAAACTAAAAATATTTCCCATTAATTAGGAATTAAACTTTGATGATGCGTTTGTCTATATAAAACTTTTATATACATCAACAATTTCCCTAAATGCATACTAATTGGGTTTAATAAGAAAAGTTGTACAAGTACATTGAAAGCAAAGCAACTTACAAATAAAAAAATCCAATACGTAAAGCAACTATATGGTTCAATTAATTGACTTCGCAATGACAACATTATAATGGTAGCTATGAGATGAAGAAACTTAAATTCCTAGCATTATTCATGTGAGGTGATTCACATTTCTCCATCAATTTTTAAACACAGATTATTGATTTGATCTCAAATGGTTCGGTTTTAACATTTGGGGATTTAGGGTTCATATGATATATGTGTGTAGTTTTGATTTGTCTTGATTAATAGCTAACAACATAAAATCCGAAAATATGAGGGTGTTTGGTTACAAGAATAACAACAAAGAATAAAGTAAAACACAGAGCAAAGGAGCATAAGTGATGCACGTGAGAGGCACATGAAGCTTACTTTGATCTGAATTTTTTCTTTGACGGTGAAGGCATGAAAGGTGCAACTGCTACATATAGTCTATAAAAATAAGATATTAGCATTAGTCTAAAATTCACAGCATTCTCATTGTAACCCAAATAATTTGAGAAGTTTACGAAAATAAATTAGGAGTTGGAGAGTTGCTAGAGTGCTTACTTAGGAGTACTAATGAGTTCATAAGGAACTCTTGCAAGTGTTGAAAAATACTCCATCTCTTGTAACTTTTTCTTTTCATTGAAACTAGTAGAATCAACTACGTGAGAACCTTGCATGTAGATAGCAATTAAGCTATTGAACCAAGTAAAATTGTTGTGTGCTCCTTACTTTTTTGAAAACGTCATAATCCTGCAAATGCCAACTCATCTTTCATCAGTCTTTTGGGAAAGAAGATAACATAAATAGAAGGCAAATCTCAACATAAGTGGTATCAGAGCCAATCCTCAGAATTTTGGGTAACTCTCTGGCTATTCAAGCAATCAAGGTTCATCAAGAAAGTATGAGAACAATCATACAAGTAAGCCTAAACCTTTGTGTCCTATTTCTGATCTACTCTTACAATCAAGAAGTCAGTGAGAATCTTTTTCTTGTCATCTTTTAACTACGTAACAAAATGGTGAGAAAAGAAATGGATATTTTTACTGCTACAGAAGATTTTACAATATGGAAAATTCAAATGCAAGCTTTCCTTGAATCCTATGACTATTATGGTGCAATTGAAGAACAGTATGATGTAGAAACAGATCTTGTTAAGAAACTCAAGATGCAAAGGCTTGAACATTGCAAGTTAATGCTTCATTTTTCACCTGTTGTGATAAGGAAAGTGCAGAATTTCAATACTGCAAAGAAACTATGGATGAAAGTTAATGAGTTGTATGCTACAAGGTGTCTGCCTAACAAGATGACACGTTTACATAATCTGGCCAATTATAAAATGAACACTACTGTAACCCTTCATGACAATTTGGATTATTTATTTAAATTGGTGCAAGACTTAGAAGCTACAAGTGAAAATATATTTGAAGAACACCAATTTTTGGTTATTCTAAAGGCCTTACCATTAGATTTCAATGCCCCCAAGAAAGTGATTAAGCATGCCAATGGAGAACCACTCACTCTCAAAAGGGTGCTGGATTCACTAATAGAGGAAATTGTGGATAATAATCCATTCAAGAAGGAACTGGAAGTCATGTTCATTAATAATAAACAAGATAAGAAGCCTCAGAAAAAGAACAACAAGAAGGGAAATTGGCATAAAGGGAATGGCAGGGATAAGCAGATTAAAGAAAGTGAAGAAAAGAAGAAAAGGCTAAAGGCAAGAAGTGTTACTATTGTGATAAGGAAGGGCATTTTGTCAGTGACTGCAGGAAAAAGAAAAGGGATAAGGCTGCACAAGGTGGAGATGTTGGGAATGTGGAGAAACCTAAAGAATTCAGTGGTGATGAACTGCTAGCTGTTATTAAAGAGAGTGAAGATCTCAGTAGAGAATGGATCTTTGACTCTGGGTGTACTAAGCATGCCACTCCTCATAGAGACTAGTTTACTACCTTTGAATCAATTACTACTACAGTAAAGATGGCAGATTTTGGACAGCAAAAGGTTGAAGGTATTGCGAATGTTTCCATCATCATATTTGATGGGAAGAGAAGAACCTTAACCAATGTCATATTTGTTCCAGGAGTGAGGAGAAATCTCATCTCTAAAAGTATATTTGATGAACAAGGCTTTCAGATAAGATCTAAGGATGGACTTAGAGCAGTTCTAAACAATGGAAGAGTGATCATAAGGGGAGACTGCAAATGGAGAGCTAGATTCAACTAAGCTATGGCACTCTAAATTGGGACATGCAGGGAACAAGAACTTGATGCACCTTTCTAAACAAGGGTTGATTCACGGAAAAGACATAAGGAAGATGGAATTTTGTGAATCTTGTGTTAGGAAAGCACCAAAGAATCAGTTTTCAGAAAGGTGCTAAGAGAGCAAAAGAGATCATGGGGTATGTCCACAGTGATCTCTGGGGACCAACACAAGTGCCTACTGCAGGATGAAATAAATACTTTATGTCCATAATAGATGACAAGTCTAGGAAATAATGGGTCTATCTTATAAAAGGGAAAGATAAAGTATTGGAAATACTCATTAAGTGGCATACACTCATGTAGAATCAAACAAGGAAGAAGTTAAATGCCTAAGGACTAATAATGGCCTTGAATACTGCAATAAAGAATTTGAAAATTACTGCAGCAAGAAAGGTATTCAGAGGCACAAAACTGTCAGAGCAAGATCTCAGTAGAATGGTGTAGCTGAGAGGCTCAATAAGAAACTCCTAGAAAAGACAAGATGCACGTTGTTAACTTTAGGGTGCTCACAATCATTATAGGGTGAAGCTATCAAGAATGATGCCTATCTAGTAAACAGATTGCCTACATTAGCCAATGATTACAAAATACCTCAAGAAATCTGGAATGGGAAGAAGCCTATCTTGGCTTACTTAAGAACGTTCAGCTATACTGCTTATGCACACCAAAAGGAAGGGAAATTGGAACCTAGAGCGGTTAAATGAGTGTTCTTAGGCTATTTAGTTTTGCAATATCCTACTGCTTCAACAGGGAGGTTTTAAAACTCTTACTAGTAGAAATGTAATATTTAAGGAACACGAATTTCCTTTGTTGTCCAGGAATCTTGCAAACATTGACCTATAAAAGGAAATTCAAGAGCAACTAAGATCATCAAGCACTTCGGTTCCTTTCTATGTGTTACCAGTAACTGAAACAGAAGAAGATGACACACAATATCATGATGAGGAGCCTGTACAAGGCTCTACCCACCATAAACAAGAAATTGAAGAAACAGAAGGTGAAAGTGAGGAGGGAACTTCACAGCCAATTGAAATTAATAATTCTCTACTTGATTATTAGCTCACCAGAGATAGACAATCAAGACAAAGAATACCTAACAGGAGGTATTATGGTTCTAACTTAGTGGAATATGCTTGTCTTGCTACAGAGTCTATTAATTGCAGGGCACCAAAAACCTATAAAGAAGCTATGAGCAGAAAGGATGTTGAACAGTGGAAATTGGCTAGCAAGAATGAATCTTCTTCTTTAATGAAGAATATGACTTGGGTGCTAGCGCCTAACCACCTAAAGCAAAGCTGATTGAAAACATATGGTTGTTTAAACTTAAAGAGGAGTCACAAAGGCAGAGCCTGAGATATACAAGGTCAGGCTTGTAGCTAAGGGATACAGACAGAAGGAGGGAGTTGACTATAAGGAGATCTTCTCACCCGTTGTGGAGTTCAAACCTATAAGACTCATTCTGGTGCTAGCAACTATCTATGACTGGGAAATCCATCAAATGGATGTTAAAATAACCTTCTTATATCAAAAGCTTGAGGAAACTATCTACATGAAGCAACCAGTCGGTTTTGTAGATAAAGGTAAGCCTGACCATGTTTGCTTGCTTTAGAAATCCCAATATGGGTTCAAACAAGCACCTAGGCAATGGAACAAGAAGTTTCATGAGGTAGCAACTGCTATGAAATTCACTAGAAGTGCCTATGATTACCGCCTTTACTATAAGGACCTACGAGAGACAGAAGCTGTTGGACCCCGAACTTTTGGTGGAAATTAGAAATATTAAAAAGAAATAAAATGAGTGTTTTTGTATATGAATAGTGTTATAGATGAAATTGTATTTTAAGAAATTAATGAGAAAAGATTTGAGGACTTTGATAATTGTGTAAATTTGTTTGGGTTATGAACGTTTAAAGTGAATGAGTTGATTGAAATAGAAGTTAAAAATCAAGAAATAAAGAG
>JAOTAX010000007.1:24727710-24751104 GCA_025629825.1 Erythroxylum guanchezii
TAAAGTTCTGAAGTTATAAATTCATGATGTATACAGATTATGAAATTATGTATATAAATATGATTAGGTTGTGTTCGGAATGAATTATGATTTTTGTATATTGAATTGATGACATAGGTGTGTTTTGGATTTGGATGTTTCTGATTTTGGGATCGAGAATATTGAAGTGTTTAGGCCTAGACTTGTGTTTGTGTATGCTGGAATTCCGGACGGGAGGTCCGATGATGGTTGTTATGATTGGATGAGACTATAGAAGTGTGTGATTTTGTTTTGCAAATTTTTGGGTTTTACAAAATACAACCGTTATGCTGCCCGATTTTTGTTACCAGGCAAGTAAGATTTTTGGTTAATTGATGATTTTGGGATATATGTATGAAGTATAAGAAGATTGTTATGATTTGAAATTTGCTTGAGGATGTTTTTCCAAAAAGGGAAAGTGTATGGATTGGTTTTTGATTTGAATAAAGATGAAAGAAATGAAAGAGTATGAAAAAGAAAGAAAAAAAATTGTATACCGGATTTCGGATTGGTTTAGTCCTAGGTTTCCAACGCGACGCGTTTCTAAAATTTTTCGTTACCCGGATGTCGGACATATGTTTTTGGCCTTGTGCGATTTGAATTCGATTTCGTTTCTTTGACCTTCGCTTTATGTTTCCGTTTCGCATTAGATTCGATTTCGATACTTTCGCTTTTCCGTTTCGCATTCGATTTCGATTCAATTTCGATCCGTTCCGTCGATTTTGCGATTCGATTCCTTTCGATTCGGTTTCGCTTCTGCCGCTTTCGTTTTTATTTCCGTTTTCGATTTTATTTCCGAAATATGTTATCCATTTTTCATTTTCATTTTTCGTCTCTTTTCCGGTTGGGGTCCGGTCTTGAAATCGAGTCTCAACAGAAGCTGTCTAGGTGCTAATCTATGTAGATGATTTAGTCATCACTAGAAAGGACTTAAGAAAAGTTGTAGAAGTGAAGAATGCTTTATGGAAGCACTTTGAGATGAAGGATATGGGAGAAGCACACAAGCTCCTAAGAATGCAAGATTATCAGGAATAGGAGGGAAGGGAAGCTATTGTTGATTCAGAAGAACTACATCAAAAAGGTTCTTACTTAGTTCAGCATGGAACAAGCAAAACCCAACTCTATTCCTATAGGCTCACATATACAGATGGTTTCTAGTAAAAGTCCTCAAACTAAGGAAGAAAAGAAAGCTATGATGAACTATCCCTATGATGCTAGAGTTGGTAGCATCATGTATATGATGTTATGTATAGACCTGACTTAGCCTATGCAATCAGTATTCTAAGCAAATTCATGGCCAATCCAGGATTTGAGTACTGGCAAGGGTTAAAGAATGTTCTCAGATACCTGGCTGGAACTTTAAACTATGGTTTATGCTTTTTTAAAGTTGAATTAGCTAAATACAATAATATATGTTTGCGTGGTTTTATAGATGCATATTATGTAGCAGACAAAGATACTAGAAAATTAGTATCAACATATTTTTTCACATTAGCAGGCAATTGAATCAATTGGAAAGTTCAACAACAGTCAATAGTATCACTATCAACAACAAAGGCAGAATATTATGCAATCACAGAAGGCGTAAAAGAGCTAACATGGTTGATAGGCATCCTAAAGGAAATTCAAATTAACCTAGCTACATCAAAAATCTACATAGATAGCTAAAGCGCACTTTACCTCAGTAAGGATCCTGTCTTGCTCGTGTGATCCTAGCACATCGACATAAGGCTTCACTTCGTTACAGATAGAATCGCTCTGGGACTCTTCCCTCTGGAAAAGATAGTTAGTGACCTAAATCCTTCAGACTTTGGAACGAAGATTGTTACAACAAGGAAGTTCACTTTCTGTAGAGATTATTTACAAATCAGTGAAACGCCTTGAAGACAACAATCATCGAAGAACCTATTTTTCGATCTCACATATAATGTGTTTACTAGGGTTTGCTCTCTTAAATCTCTTACAAATTGATGATTGGCGTCAAAAATCAATGGAGAAGGAGGAAAAAATGTGAAGTGATTCACGTTTCTCCACCAATTTTTAACACAAATCATTGATTTGACCTTAAATGGTTTGGGTTTAACATTTGCGGATTTATGGTTTTGATTTGTCTTGATTAACAGCTAACAATATAAAATCCGAAAATATGAGGGTGTTTGGTTACAAGAATAACAACAAAGAATAAAGTAAAATGCAGAGCAGAGGAGCATAAGTGATGCATGTGAGAGGCACATGAAGCTTACATTGAGCTGAATTTTTTCTTTGATGGTGAAGGCATGAAAGGTGCAATTGCTACGTATAATCTATAAAAATAAGATATTAGCATTAGTCTATAACACACAGCATTCTCATTGTGACCTAAATAATCTGAGAAGTTTACGAAAAGAAATTAGGAGTTAGAGAGTTGCTAGAGTACTTACTTAAGAGTACCAGTGAGTTCACAGGGAACTCTTGTAAGTGTTGAAAAACACTCCGTCTCTTCTAACTTTTTCTTTTTGTTGAAACTAGTAGAACCACCTATGTGAGATCCTTGGATGTAGATAGCAATTAAGCTATCGAACCAAGTAAAATTGTTGTATGCTCTTTACTTTTCTGAAAACATCATAATCCTGCAAAAGCCAACTCATCTTTCATCAGTATCTTGAGAAAGAAGATAACATAAATAAAAGGAAAATCTCCGCAATTCAATTCCAAATGATTGTGCTTATGCTTCATAAATTTCTTAGCATATGCTTTAGTGTTTGATAGCCTTGCAAGAATACATCCTACCAATAGGTTCAATATCTATAGTATAAAACAAGTGTATTAACATCACAGTTTGCGAGTTTCTCAAGAAGAATATTGTGTAATGAAAAGACTTGCACCTAAACACCTAGTTCATTATTTTAAACTTGTGAAAATTTGTGTTCACTAACTTCAATTTAATTTGTACTTATTTTTAGGTGAAAATCTTCTACTTTTTGTATTTTGGTAGAGTAAAAAGCTTTTTAACCTTATATATATTTTATATCTACAAGACTACAAGTTAAACTTGTTAGTTTATTATCATATTTAAGTGAAGATCTTGAATTCTTATCTTCATACATTTTTTTCTTTCTTTTCTATTTTCTTTTCAAGAGAAGCCTATGTCGTTTGATTTCAGTTATGTTTTTATGTTGTAATTTTTAGTATTTATTTTCTATTTTTCTTTGAAATAAAAACAAAAAACTTGTTTAGTAATTGTTAACGTCAATATAGTCAAAATTTTATTACTAATGATAGTCACATATTAGATAAAACTTAAAGATAAATTATTTTTAATTAATCAAAATTTATTTTAATCTCTTATAAAACATTTATTAATGAATTATCAATAAAAGTTATTTTATTTAATTAAAATAAATAATTTTAAAATTAAATTTTATTTAAATATATTTTAATTCTTAAATTAAAATTTTATTTGAAATTTATATATTTTGAAGATATTTTAAATTTAATTATATTTATTAATAATTATTTAAAAATAATTGTATTGAATTTAATTACAAAAATTAAATAATTCATATTTTAATTAAGTTAATAATATAATTTTAGTTGATAATAAAAAAACAAAATCAAAAATCACTTTTTGTGGTTTCATAAATTTTGAAAATTGGAAGAAACAAAAACTAAAAACTCAAACAAACATATTTTTTTACTAAATTTAAAAACAAAAATTTTAAAAAGAAAACAAATAGACACTTAATATTAGTTGTGCAAAAATAAGGAAAAACTTGGTTTGTTCCTTTAGATTGGCTTATCTCATAATTTATATAATATAAGTTATACATGCATCAAAATAATTTAGACCATTTATCCTAAATAAATAACTAGATGTGAAAGAATTACAAGTATGTTTTTTAATTGAAGGTTTTAAAGTTCACTTTTATTATTATGTTTTTATCTTAGATAATATGTAAAAACCTCAAAATAAAAAATAAATTTAAATCTCATCACTTCAATTTGATAGTTTATGCTAAATTTTATATGCTGAAAATGGATAACATTATCTTACGTTGAAACGAAGGTTAGGGACTTTTTACCAAAAAAAAAAAAAGGTTAGGGACTCAATTTTACATTTATAATGTTTAACATTATCAGATTATTTATACGAGCTAAAAGATTAAAGCCAAATGCTGCTATCAATTTGCTGGAACTGTTCAGATGGATTGATTCTGAGAAGAAAGAAACAGAATGGAAAGAAACTAAAGTCCTCGTCACCTCCTACTCGGACATGTCCCACTTTATGATCTAACCGAAATGATTATGATCTTAAATGTCTTTTGAATACTCTAGATGATCCAGAATCAAGAATTGCCTGCTCAAGATGAGTGCGGTTACGTGTACTTGGGCTCTCAATTTTTGTGGACTGTCTCAAGTGTATCGGTATAAATAATATTGACAGCGGTGGGAACTTTGGTTCACATCGTTTTACTCTTTAGCTCTGTTTTCGAGCTTAACCTGAGCCAAAGATGACAGTCACCGTCGCACCCTATATCAACGAAGGCTGTCTCACGGTGAAGGGCAAAGTTTTGCTTACAGGTGTCCCTGTAAGGGTTACCTGCACTCAAGTAAGGGATGGGTCGGCTTTTGTTAGTGCTAATTTACCAAGTCCAAGCTCTTACCATGTTTTTAGTCTGGGAGTTCTAGACAAGTCAGTCCATTCTGTGCATTGGTTTTTACATACAAAAATTATGTTCCACTGTGCACTAGACAACCATATACAAATTGCACAGAGCTGCTTGAGCAGCTTGCAAGTCTTTTACTTTGGATATTTTGCAACACATAGCTTGAACCTTGTTACGTGTCCCAGATCTTATGTGAAAGGGAAAGAAACGAAGTAAATGCAGAATACCTGATTCCATCAGAAATTCAGAAGAGCTTCCGAAGCCGTAACAAGCTCAAATTTACTGAGACTTTCACGAAATCCTCTCATCGACACATTGTTAACGAGTTAGAGAATCCTTACGCTTATCAATGATATGAGTAACTGCAGGAGATCTTAACTTTTTTATATAGCTTTTATATCGGGCTTCCTCATTACATGCCCGATATGAGTCCGATCTATATTAATCAGGATCCATTTTCTTTCTAGACTTCGACCAATTGACTTAGATCATTTGTTGTGCCACTTTTGTTATCTTTATCCAGATCAAATTTACATAACTTAACCGATAAACTATTGAAAATCGATAAAACACAATTAATTGTTGTCTAAATTTATGAAAAATGTCTAACGTTCTCCCCCTTAGACAATAATTAATTGCAATATTGACTTAAGTTTAAAAATAATTTAAAAATCCGGTTAAATCACAATATTGTATTGGTGCCAAGTTTAAAAATTAAAAACATTTGATCTAAAGATAATGAAAGTCTTACATTCTGTCCTGTAAGACTTTCGATACCGAAAGATATCAGATACATGTGTCATGTGTGGCATAGATCCAATGTAATAATGCATATCTAACTAGGATGATACCTATATGATCTAATATATATTATCTTTTGTTTGTAGGTTTTGATTTCTCAAAACCTTATGCTAAACTGGATATGTTAAAAATACATAAGAGAAACCTTGTTTTCTCTTACCGAATGCTAAATTGCATTAGAGAAAATCTTATGTTCTCTAACTGAATGCTAAATTACATTATAGAACCTCTATGGGATTAAACTTCTGTCTCCCTATGTCATGTTAAAAATGTATGGATATCCGTATAAAACTGTATGTGTCTAAATGAAATAGGCTCAAAGTCAATTTGTAATATGCTCAATGACCTTTAAAATGCTCAAGATCAACACTGATCTTAAGACTTTCACATGTATTATGACTTTACACAATAACAGGTATTACTGAGGATAAAATGATGATCATCTTTATTATTAAACAATTATAGTGCATAAATCATAAATTTACAAACCTACAAAGAGCAAATATAACGATCCCTAATTGTCACTATCTAAGGACTTTAAGACACCCATACAGGATTCATGTCTTTCGAACACGATTCATGTCTTTCGAACACAAGTGGGAAAAGTCCTTTAGTTAAAGGATTGGCTAACATCTCCTCATTCTTGATATGCTCCACTTCAACGTCACTTTTCTGAATCAACTCCTTAACGGTCAAGTATTTGACCTTCAAATGCTTAAACCCTGTGATATTCTTATTGTTGTTACTAAATAATACAGTAGCAAGATTATCGCAGTATAACCGAATGGGTCTAACCACTAAATCTACCACAAATAACTCAAAAATCAAGTTTTTAACTCAAACTGTTTGTGAAGCAGCCCCATAGCATGTAACAAACACTGCATGCATGGTCGAGGAAGTTACTAGTATCTGTTTGACACTCTTCCACAATACCGCACAATCTACTAATATAAAAATGTAACCTGAAGTGGACTTGCAATCATCCAGACACATAGCAAAATCGAAATCTGTTTATCCTATGAGGCTTAGATTGTTGACCCTTCTGTATGTCAACATATAATCCTTGGTATCCTTTAGGTATCTCAACACTCGCTTAATTGTATTCCAGTGGTCTACGCCTGGGTTAGTTAGATATCGACCCAGCAATCCAACAGTAAATGCAATATTTGACCTAGAGCACATTTGGGCATACATTAAGCTACCAACTGCATTAGAGTACAAAACATTCCTCATAGCCTCTTTCTCAACTTTATTCTTTAGACACCGTGCCAAAGATAATCTCTCACCATGAGAGTTAGATGCTACAACAGGTCTATAGTCAACCATATTATTCCTTTGTAACATTCGCTCAATGTATGCACTTTGTGAAAGGCCTAATGAGTAGATTTGTCCTAGTGAATTTGTATGCCCAGGACAAAAGATGCTTCACTAAGGTCCTTTATGTCAAAATGCTTGGCTAAAAGTTGCTCAACTTTATGCAACATGGTCAAGTCATTTGACGCAAGCAATATATCATCCACATACAATAGCACGAAGATGACTTTGCTCCCCCTAACCTTATAGTACAAGCATCTTTCAACTTTGTTTTCCACAAGGCCGAAAGAGATTAAATCCTCAACAAACTTCAGGTACCACTGTCTGGAAGCTTGTTTCAAACCGTATATTGTTTTGGTCAAATTACAAACCTTGTCAGTTGCTCCTTGATCCTGAAATCCTCCAGGCTGCTCTACTTAGATCTTTTCATAAAGGTCACCATTCAAGAAAGCGGTTTTAATATCCATCTGATGTAGCTCTATGTCATAATGAGTCACTATTTCCATAATCACTCTAAATGCATCCTTCGAGGATATAGGAGATACAGTAACATTCAAGTCAACCCCTTCTCTCTGAGTGAACCCTTTGGTAACCAATCGAGCCTTAAACCGCTCAACTTTACCCTAAGTGTCCTTCTTGGTCTTAAACAATTATTTACAACTAACGAGTCTACAATGTTGAGGCAAATCAACCAGTTTCCTATATCTTATTGTGCTGCATAGATTGCATCTCGTCCTTCATTGCTTCCCACCACACGTTTGCATGGGGTCCAGAAATGGCTTCTATAAAACTAACTGAATCCATAACATGTCCTATATCATAGTCTTATTCACCTAAATATACTATGTAATTAGAAGAGATAGCAGGATGTCTCTCTTTAGTGGATCTACACAACTGCATTGGTTTTTGTACCCCAGGAATCTCTACTTGTATAGGTATAGGTTCTTGTTTCTGCACAAGTATGATACTTAAACCTCGATCCACTAGACTTGACTGTATGAGCGGCGGATACGAAATAATCGTAATATCCATCCTGCCATCACTTAAAGGGTGAGAGGGCCCACCCTCATTATGGACATCATATTTTAAAAACTTAGTTGTTTGTGATTCCACTATTTTGGCCTCCCTCTCTTTAGTAAAATCTGTAGTCTTTAGAGTGGTCAGGTTAACCTACTAGATAGCAATGCGTAGAATAAGGTTACAAATTGCTTTCATAAGGATTATATAATCGTATCTCCGCAGGGTAGCCACATACACAAATATATGAACATAAATGTGTAAAAGGCTTGGCTTCCACTCTTTTCAGAGTTCAAAGGTGCTTTAGACACTGACTTACTTAGGACTCTACTTATTATAAACAATATCGTCTTAATGGCCTCACCCTAAAGTTAGTCGAGTAGGTTAATACTGCTTTACATCGACCTCATCATATCCTTTAGGGTGCGATTACGCCTTTCGGCCACACCATTTTGCTCAAGACTACCCGGCATAGTGAACTGAGTCACTATTCCAACTAATTCCAAATACCTGGCAAACAGACCCTTTTCTTGTCTTGCAATACCATATCTGCCATAGTACTCTCCTCCTTGATCATATTTGACAATCTTTATTGATTTTCTCATTTAGTTCTCAATCTCAATCTTAAAGATCTTGAATTTATCAAGAACTTCAAACTTTTCCTTAAGTAAGAACACGTAATCGTAGCTGGAATAATAATCTATAAATGTCCAAAAATATCTAGAATTGCATAACGTAGCTGTATAGGGTCTACTTATGTTCGTATGTATGAGATCTAACAAGTCAGAAGCATGAGTTAAGCTCTTCTTCTTTATCTTGATCAACTTACCTCTGCAATAGTCAATACAGGTTTTTAGATCACCAAAATCTAGAGTTGGGAGAATGTTTTCTTTTATCAATCTCTCAACCTTATCTCTAGAAATGTGGCCCAAGTGTATATGCCACAATATGTTTGACGTTTCCTTTATTAGAGTCCCTTACGAGTCATAGGTTCGACACAATAGGAGTAAGACACATTCTATATAAACTGTAAGACAAGAAAACAGTTCCGATATATTTTGCATTGATAGATATATTTACAACTGAAGTATCAAATACAAAATGATAACCCTCTTTATCCAAAATTGACACAGAGATTAGATTCTATCTAAAAGATGGTATATAAAATGTGTCACACAAAACCATTACAAACCTCATATCGAGGTTCAAACCTATATTCCCTATATATAAAACATCTACTTCTTCATTATTGTTGACCATCAGCTTCTCCTCTACTTTAGTTAGCCTTCTCATGGACCTGAACCCCTACATTATAGAAGCAATATGATTAGATGCTCTATTATCTAGCTACCAAAAACTTGATGTGGCTATAGCTAAATTGGATTCAAGAATCATATAGGTCGAGGAGTTACTTGACAACTTTATTTGACTTTCCAAACTTTATACTTTTGGTAGTCAGATTTCCTATGTCCCTTCTTCTTGTAAAAGAAGCACCTCATATTTTTTAAGTCATATGGACCCTTTGCGATTTTAGACTGTCCAGTCTGAATATGCTAAGAGGGTTTAGATTTCTTACCCTTAAACTTTTGTGGCTTAACCTTTCCCTTCCCTTTGACTGCATACAAGGCTGTATGGGGAGTGCTCTTCAGCTTCTCCTCTGCTACAACACATTAGAAAATCAGGGCATTGATATCCCAAGCCTCATCTTGGAAAATGTATGAAGTGACCAGCATCTTAACTCCCGTGGAAGAATATTGAGGGCCTAGTGCACTATCAATGTATCAGGAATGGGAACATCCACTGCCTTCAGGTTACTCTGAAGGTAGACCATCCTTATAATGTATTCCCTTACACCTACTGCTCTAGTATACTTTATGGAGAACAAATCTTTAATCAAGGTAGTCAACTTAGCATTAGATGATACCCTGTACCTTTGGGAAACATTGTCCATAAACTCCTTTATTATGGTGGTATCCAATAGTCCACTTAGCAGATGATCTGAGATTGACCTCTTAATGGTCAAATAACACATCATGTTTGACCAGTCTTAGATTGCAAAGGTCTCCTTATCAGCTATCGAGATG
Organism: Erythroxylum guanchezii; assembly: GCA_025629825.1. NCBI lineage: Eukaryota > Viridiplantae > Streptophyta > Magnoliopsida > Malpighiales > Erythroxylaceae > Erythroxylum > Erythroxylum guanchezii. The sequence continues at coordinate 24,737,591 of JAOTAX010000007.1, forward strand.
ATGGCCATAGTTGGAGAGGGTCGTTCTATCGATATAGCCATGTTAATGTCCCCCATCTCCAAGGCAAACTTGACATCCTTCTTCCACTTCTTCAAATTGAAATGGTTATGGTTTCAATGGTGACAACATTGTTATTGACCAAAAATGTGACTGCAAAAATCAACACAAATGCAGGATAACAGTGATATTTAAAACGTTAAAACAATATCTATACTGAGAATCTGATCGCACATATTATGAAATACCTGTGGGCTGAATACATAATATATGCAATTAGATCTCTACATAAAAGCAATCAGAGACACACTATCAACTCTCATGACACTATCAACTCTCATGACACTACCATCTGTGAGCGAATAAATCATTCAAGCAATGGTTTTCCTTTATCTAATGCCTTTATGCACATCTCATAATCTCATGTAAGGCCAACACCTATGAGAAAAATAACCAAACATAAGACCAAAGACATCCCCTAACATGCTAGTAAAAAAATGCAAATATTGACTTGATAGGTCAATGTGGTGACTACATTCTCATCAGTGCTCGAAAGGTCCACAAACATAAGGGATACATCCTTATGTTATCCTCACACTTTATATGGGCATACAGTATGTGAAAATGTAACAATAATAAATCCAAAACGGAATGCACGATCAAATTATCATATACTTGTGCTGAAGACATTCTTCGAAAACTTTATTTAAGACTTTCGTAGCAAAAAATCTCAACTAGAGCGACTATCATTCAATACCAAACACTAAACCGATCATATTAGACACGAAAACCTTAAGTGACTCCCTCATGTGAAGTTCGAAGTACGAAAATTCACTCAAAGATGCCTTTAGAATATCTAAATTATTTTTCTGGAGTGAAATTATCAATGTAATTAATCCCAAAAATTTAAAAAAATCACTTAAAAAATTTCCTTGACTTGAAAACTGACCCAAAATGACCCAGGGCACACTTACGAGAATTCTAAAATTTTTCCTTTTTTTGGTGTTAATGTCAGTATTAACTGTAGTGTTGACATCAGCATGTTACAGTTTCACGTCACAATGACTTCAGGGGTGTGTGTACGCCTTTGGTGCGAGCATTGCACACGCACATGCTTGACGCACCTCCGTATGCGTTAGCACATGCGCCCCACGCCCACCGACACGTTGAGACACTCGTCCACCAGCAGACACGTTGACACTGTATGGCGCATGTGTCACACGCACCTACCATGCATCCGTACCCATGCTTGCCACATGTTGGGACAGCTGGATGGCATGTGCATCACATACACCAGTCTCGTTGCCGCCAGTGGGAGTGTGTACCGTGTGTGGTGCGTGCATGTGTCCGGAACGTGGTGGATCCACATGTCGCACTCTGGTTGACGCGTGTGACGCACGCACCAAGCCAATCACCTTTTGGGGGGGGGGGGTATTGTAGCCAGCACACGCACCTGACGGTCTTCCTCCCCCTTCTGACGACAAGCAATTTTCGACGAGATTTTTACTAGTTTTTGACACTCTACGGCTTGTTTTTGACCCGTTTCTCAATGCTACAGATGTGTAGCTCACTTTCATGCACCCATACACGTAAAAAATTTGAAAAATGGACCAAAACCATCTAAAACCCTTATGGAAGAAAAACCAAAAACACTTCGTTTTTCACCACCCAATCACATAACCCTTTGATACCACATGTAACATGTAGTATGAACCTTATTACGTATCCCGGTTCCATTAGGTATTTCTCATTTACTTCGTTTCTTTCCCTTCTCTATCTGATTAAGTTTGCATGCTTAACATTTCTTTAAACATGGGTGACCATTGCAGGCCAGATTTATGCGCATATTTAGGTTCAAGATATGGTGGATGATACCCTGTTTTGGAGAATTAGGAAGTGATATTCCTGTGGAGACTCAGTTGCTTCTATTGAAAGTAGTGGAAGAACCACTTGAGGATCTATCTAGACATATAGTGGGAAGACGTTCTATATTCTATTCTACCTGCACTAGAAGGTCAATCCCGTGCAAGTTTACAAGGAACTCCTGGTAATGAGTTACAGATTTGTGTTGAAAGTGGTGAGTGGGCGTTTGTGAGTCTTTTGGTTGCCAAAACTTTCTGCTGTTAGAAGCACTTTTCATCAATTCAGGCAGCAATCCTTTTGAGCTCACGAAGAACTCCATCAAGTACGTAACTTCTCAATTTTAGATAATTTTTTTACACACTTCACTTTCTCACTGTAGATGCCTTTCAATTGCTTGTTCGTGTAGAATACTGGAAAAGCAAAAGAGCACATTCTGTCATGTGGACAATAAAGAGGTAAACAGTAAGCATAAATGTAAATCACAATCATTCTGAACTAGCTTCTTAAATGCTTTGATATTGCTAAATTGGAAGATCCACCAGATATCAACTGGTTCGGATGGTGCACTTGGGATGCATTTTACAATAAAGTGAATCCCCATGGAATCAAAGAGGGTGTTCTACCTTTATTTCTGAATTTTCTTATAGAGTTTGACAGATGGAGGTGTTCTCCAAAATTTCTGATCATAGATGATGGTTGGCAAGACACTCGCAACGGATCGTCCTTAAAGGAAGGTGAAACACCAAGCGATGCAACTATGTCCTGTAGTCTGTGATCCTATTTCCATAGGCAGCCATGTGCATCAAACTACAGAAAAATTAATGTTCCTTGTGATTTCATAGGTTATCAGCAGATATCAAAGAGAACAAAAAGTTTAGGAGTTTCGACCTGAAGGTCATGGCAATCTTGGTCAATTCATCCAAACCATTAGAGAGAAATATGGTCTAAAGTTCAGTATTTCTCCAGCCATTTGATTTGGTTGATTTTCTGTGTTGCTGAGATTATATAATACTGAGATGAACATCTTCGAAAATTGCAGTTTTGTATATATGTGGCATGCTTTAGTTGGTTATTGGGGAGGACTTGACCTGCATCTGAAGCAGTGAAAAGACAAAATCCTAAGATAATGTTTCCAGTTCTATCTCCCGGAAATGTGGTGCTATGGAGACCTTGGTGAAAAATGGAGTTGGGGTTATTGATCTTTCAGGGACATTCAATTTCTACAATGACATGCACAGCTACCGTCGCAGTTGTGGTGAAGATGGAGTTAAGGTTGACATTCAGAATGTTATAGAAGCCCTAGCTTACGGTTATGGAGGACGTGTCTCACTAATGAGAAAGTACCAAGAAGCTCTTCAGGATTCTATCACGAAAAATTTTGATGATAACAATTGATTTCCTGCATGAGTCAAAGCACAGACTGCGTCAACAGGTTAGCCGAAAATCTTTTCGTTATTAAAAATAGAAGTTTATTGGTAGAAAAGTCACTGATTGAATGACAATTTGACAGCTTGAAGAAATGTGCAATAGCAAGAGCTTCAGAGGAATTTTACATGCCTCATATTGCAACTCTTCAAACCTCTCATGTTGCTGCTGTTGCTTTTAACAGCTTTTTTGCGGGAGAGATTTTGGCACCTGACTGGGATATATATGTTTCTAGTAAGATGTCTTTCAATTATCTCTAGTTTTATTAGTATAGGAATTAGAAAAGGGAGGTACACCAGATGCTTTGTTCATGTAAGGCCTCAAGTTTAAATTAGTCAAACAATAACTCACTCTTTTTGGGGTTAAGAAAATTATGACTCTAAAATGGATAATAATTTTAGAATATAAAAAAAATGTTTGAATAATGTATAAAACATATTTTAATTGTATAAATATTTGGTTCTATTAAAATTAAGTATTATGATTAAATTTGAATTGTTTTTAATTTAATAACTCTATTTATTAAATTATTATAAAATATTTTTAGATATAATAATCATTTTAAAATATATTTTTATTTTATCCTTAATAAAACGACTTCTAAAGAAGGTACATTTTCGTTTCTAACAGGCTCCTTATTAGTGGTGTTAGAACTTAGAGGAGTTTGTAAAATCTAGATATTAATTATTCATATGAAAATAAATAATTTGTGGTGCAAAGAAAAACATTAGAATGAATAGTAATTATAACAAAGTAAAATGTATTTCTCTATATAAATTGTGAGGATAACATTCTTATAGGTTCTAAAATATAAATTAGTATTTGTAACTTAGTAAATGAATGTCTGTATTATAACTCATCTCTTTTTTGTTCATAATAATATTTTATGTCCTTTTTCTTCCAATCTTAGTTAAGTTATTATTATTATGCTCTATCCACCTAATTACTACAATAAGTATCATCAAAGCTTAATTAGGGTCCATACATCTGCTTATTGTATGCTCTATATTTCTCACTATAAGTGAATCCTCTATGTTAGAAAATAAGTTAGGTATTATTCACTCTCTTAAAATATTGGATACTCTTCAAATATAAAATTGATATTTACGTGAAAAATAATAGGAGCTATTTTTTTAACTTAGTAATTTAATGTAGAAGCAATAGTAGCCAAATTTAAGATTAAGATGTTTAATGAGAATAATTTCTGGTTGTGAAAGATGAACATGAAAGTTATCCTCATAAAGGATAATTTGATATTAAAATGTTCAATGAAAAAAATTTCTAGTTGTGAGAAACGAACATGAAAGTTATCCTCGTAAAGGATAATATCAAATTATCCTTTAAGATTTTGAACTTGCTAAGTGGATTAATTATGCCAACAAGGAAGAAAATGCTCTAAGATGCGGCTGAAGGCAGAAAGATAACTAAACATGTGAAATTACGTCAAACTAATTAAAGACGACCATTAATAATTAGCCTAATTTGAGCTAAGGTCGAAAAATTGAATTTAAACATAACCTCCAACGTAATTGTATACTAATCCATGTGACCTTATAAAAGATTCGATTGTAAGAAATGGTCTCAAGCATGTCCACACTATATCTAAATTCTCAAATTTGCTAAAAGGATTCACAGTCTCAGGTATGTAATTGTTCTAACATGTGTCTATAGTCACAAATTTACAAAAAGGATCCACAGTCTTAAGCACGAGCATATCTCAAAACCTATCCAACTTCACAAGGTTACTTAAAGATTTAGGGTGTTAGACACAGGCATGTCCCAGACCATTTCTACCAACGATACATAGTTTGTAACCAACATGACTTAGCCGACAATGGTGTCACGTATCACATCCATGTGAAAATCTAATTTAAAACAGTTATAACCAAAGAAAAATTACAACATCAAATTCAAGAATTAGTGAGCAAGATAGTAATAGGATCGACTGTTGCATCTTAATCATCATAGCATAATGATGATAATATATAGTTGTCGCATCGTGTATTAGGTCACATGAACAAGTAATGACTTCAAATGACGAGTAAAGAAAGGTTGTTTAATGGAGTTGTGACTAGCAAGATGAAGTTTTAGGAGTCTTATGCTCTTGACAAGTAGCGTAGGGTTAAATTATGTTAATTAGTATATTTCCGTTTACATATTTGATTTTATTCATTTAAATTTATGGGATCTTACTCCGATTCAGTCTCATAAAGGATACAATATATAACTTTGTTATATTTATTGATGATTAGTTAAGAAAATTTTAGGTGTATGTTTTGAAATAGAAAGATGAAGTATTTGGAAGGTTCAAGTTATGGAATAAAATGTTTAAAAAATGTACCAAAAAATATGTCAAGACACTCAGAACAAATAGTAGGCTAGAATTTTGTAATAATTCATTTGATGAGTTTTATAGGGAGTAAGGTATAACGAGACATCGCACTATATGCCAAACACCAAAGTAAAATGGAGCTACAAAACAAAATGAACCTAACATTTACATAGCTTGCTCGATGTATGTAGTTTAATATTAAACTGTGGAGTAATTTTGTACTAAAGCAGTTAACACTATTGCTTATTTGGTGAATATATCTTTATTATAGATTTTAAAACTCCTCGAGAGGTATGGTATAATGATATTCCCTCTGATTATTCTAGTTTGAAGATATTTAATTGTCTTTCTTATACTTATGTTAATGATAGTAAACTAGAGCCTATGACAATGAAATACATATTTTAAAGGTATGTTGTTGAAGTTAAAAGGTAAAAATTAAGGTGAACTAAAAATGATAGAACTCTAAGATTTATTATTAGCATAAATATAACTTTTGATTAGTGATAGCAATTATTGTCTAGTCCAAAGTTAATAGGCTTGGTTCGAGTTGATCGAACTTTAAGTTGGGTTTAGACATCTTTTAATTTTTGTTTTAGTGTCGGAGCTCGATTGGTTCTGAAGCCCAAATATGTTAAGTAAAATGACACCATTTTGAATAAAACAACGTTATTTTTAAATTTAATATGATTTCTCTTAACTCCAAAGCTTCTTCCTTGATGAATCAAGAGCAGTGGAATGGTAACTTCAGAGGATTCAACTTACTTGAGCACTTTCTTCCTCAGATCACCGATATTAGCAGGCATGATTCAGTTACATGGGTCCCAGATGCCTCAGGTCATTTTACCAACAAGTCTTGTTATAAGGCTTTGTAGGAAGGTGAAAGGTGTTCCTTGGTTCAGTCTTCTTTAGAAATCCTTTAATCCAAAAACTTCTATCTTCACTTGGCTAGTTATTAAGAATAGAATCCGTACAAAAAAAGGTGGTTTGGAACTTATGACCCGATTTTTTTTCTTTGTAAGGAGATGGAAGAAACTAGAGAGCATTTATTCTTTCAATGTAGTTACTCTAATGCAGTTTGGAACAGAGTTTTACATTTGTTGCCTGATGCTTGTTGCCTTCTTAAATTTTGATTGAACTTCATCTTTAAATTGGATAATTCGTACTGCTTAATTGAGGTTGCAAGATGCTCTCTTGTACAAAACTGCCTTCACGACGACTATTTATTCTATATAGAAGGAAAGAAACAAGAGGATATATAGGAATAAGGAAGTTCATAGGTACCTTCTAGCTGAAAATATAGTCAACTGGATTCGTACTCTTATGATAGCTAAATCAAATCAACATAAACTACAGTTAGACATGAAAGTCCAGATGGAATCTATAGCGCGTATTGTTAACGTTTTATAAATTTGTAATCTAGTTTGTCTTTAGTTTTGTATTTTTGACTATTTTTTTCATTTTTGTAAACTCATTGTAATGATCACTTAGCTTCGTTATCGTTAATTCAATTATTCAATTCCTAGAACTTGATCTTGATTGAATTTAGGCAACCTGAAGCCTAATTATTCAATTTTTTAAAAATAAAATTTTAAAAATTAATTAATTAGGCCTCAGGTTGCCTAAACTCAATCAAGATCAAGTTTTAGGTTGGACCTAAGCATGAACTTAAATTTTCAAGTTAGGTTCAAGCCTGGGGGCCTAAGCCCAACTCAACACATTACGAAGCTTATTTTTTATGAGTTTGGTATATTTGTCTAAAGAGAAGAGCTTGAAGATCTTACATATAAAAAGGATCAGAGTGCTAACTAGAAGGTAAAGTTTGAAATTGAAACTCCAAACAAGGTTGTTTAAAATCAATCCATAGATGTGCAATAGGAACAACCATAAAGTATAGCAACAAGGAGGACAAGGAAAGAAATTAGGAAACCTACATATATTTAGCTTGTATTAATTGTAATGAAACTAACCAGGTGGCATATGCCTTAGCATTAACTGAAAATATAGATGGTGGTGAACTATGAACTTACAAGGATGAAATACAATCTTTGTATAAGAATAAGATATGGGAACTTTTATCATTACCAAAGGATGCAAAGTTAATGAGATGCAAATTGATCTTTAAGAAGAAAGAAGGTATCCCTGTTTATGAGCCAGCTAGGTCCCATGTATAACTAGTAGCACAAGATTTCTCATAAAAGGAAGAAATTGATTATCATAACATGTTCTCAACAGTTGTGAAGCGTAAGATCATAAGAGTTCATTTAACTATTATAAGCACATTCAATTTGAAGTTAGAGAAACCAATTATGAAAATTGAGTTTTTCCATGGTAATTTAAAAGAACAAATTTATATTTCACAACTAGAAGTTTTTCTTGATTTTGAGAAGAAGTATCATGTATGTTTGTCAAAGAAATCCTTAGATAGGTTGAAATAATTATCAAGGCAGTGGTTTTAGATGTTGGTTCATTACCTAGTTCAGATGTCAAGAAGGATTACATGAAATAAGTTCCTTATGCTAGTGTAGTTAGAAGTCTAATATATGTCATGGTATGTATAAGACTAAATCTAGCACATTTTATTAGTATGGTAAGTAGGTTTATTAGTAATTCTAGGAAAGCTTACTAAATAGTTATTAAGTATATTATATGGTGCTTAAAACGTATGAGAAATATTTGCTTGGTCTATGATTCAAGTGATATAACTAGAGATATTGTTGGTTATATTAATTCTGATATACTAGAGATCTCTTGAGAAGGAGGTCTTTAAAATGTTATATCTTTATCCTATTTGAATGTTTAGTTAGTTTGAAAATAATATTTCAATCGATAGTTTTTTCGTTTGTAACATAATCAAAATATGATAAAGTAAGCACATGCAAGAGGGGGGATGAATTGTATGTAAAAAGTTTGCAAGGTATTTTAAATCTTTAAAATCCTTCTTAAACAAAATTGGTTGATAAATGGAAAGGTCATATTAAACTTCGAAAGGAACCTACTAACGGTTAAAAAGAAAGGATCATGTTAGTTATTTCAAATACGAAAGGAGTATATTAATTGAAAGGATCTTATTCGTGTTCAAAAGAAAAGGGCTTATCAATCAATAGGAGCCTGCTAGAGCTCAAATAGAAATAAGCTTGTAATTAATAGTTATCTGTTGATGCTTAAAGCAAAAAGAACCTCTTGCTTTATAGAAACAGAAGGAGCTTAATGAAAAACTAAAAGAGCCTTTTGAAAACACAAACTTATAACGCGGGAAATTAAAAGTTAGGAAGAGAGAAAGAATAACACAGTAAATTTATACTGGTTCGATTAACAACCAAGCCTATGTCTAGTTCCCAAGTATCTAATTTGAGTATTGCACTATAAGAATTTGAGTATTAAATTTGACAAGCCTCTCCAAGCTCACAAGTACATATTTTTCAAGGTTTTCTAACCTTCCACACTTCAAATGCATAACAAGCTTCTAAAAGCTCACAGAAAAATAAAATGTAAAATCAAAAGTAAGTTATCAAATAACAATTTCTCTCTTGATAAAGTAATTTTACTTTCTAAAACACAATAAGAATGATGTAACTCTCAAGAATATAGATGCTGCTCAAATATTTCGAAAGTCTGGGTATGCTTATTGCTTCGTAAGTCTTATCGCTCTTCTTTAAATAGTCAATTTTAGAGATGTCAATAAGGCCATGGTGTGGGTCTGCCCATGGCCCGATTCGTGGCCCGATAGGTCAACTCAGCCTGTCATATTTTTTTAAAGAAAAACTTCAAAAACGACGTTTTTACAAATTTTTTTGGAGCTAATTGTTCAAAAAGGTAAGATCCTCGCGGATGTTAATAAGTAAAGTTTACTAAGAAGGTTCCTGTAAGAAAGGAAGTAATTTTCCTATGATTTTATTTCCTTTTTTAAAAAAATACCTTTATCTTTACAAGGAAATAAATTCAATTTGAATTTTGAAATATCATATGGTTATCATCAAAATCATTAAATATAAACCTTAAGCTAACAATCTCCCTCTTTTTGATGATGACAAGCAATAATATATATATATATATATCAAAATTCAAAGAGATAATAAATGATTTCGAAAGATGCCTGTGACTTTTATACGTTCAGACATAATTAGAAGAGTCTGTCTCTTAAGAAATTTGTATATCACAGATTTTCATAAGTTCAACAGTAGAATCAATCACATATATAACCGAGGCAGCATTGAGAAATATATCATCATATATGCAAAAATATATCAACATAAAGTCTCCCCTGTCATTATAAAAAATAATTATAGGAAGGAACTACCACAGATTAGAATAAGCCAGGCAGAAAAGAATAGCAACAGAGTTAATGAAGGGATTCAAAGATTTTTCTCAACAAAATCTGCATGTCGAGAAGCTAATTTTGCATGCTATCTATTTGTTCTTGCATCTGTTCTTGATTGGCTTGAATATTCTGTAGTTGTTGATGAAGTTTTGCACTATTTTCATCCTAATGAGGAATAAGAGTTTGTTGGTCTGGAGTAGGATCTAAGTTTTCTGCTACTCTTTCAGATCTTTTATCTACCCAAACATTGTTTTGCAATTTGTCGAAACTTAACCGGTGCATATTAATTTCGATTTGTAGAAGGAACTCTATAATGATTGAAAATCTTGGTGCACAACATCCCATAAGGTAGGCAACTGATGGTATTCTTATGATTCCCCTTATCTACCATGAACCTCAAGATTATAGTTGGAAGATTCATTATGTTCCCTTTTAGAAAATTATACACCACATAAGTCTCCAACAGAATGCACCTTTCAACTGAGCTACTCCTGGGAAAAATTGAGGTAGCTAAAAGCAATACAAGATATTGTGGTATTAAGTCTAATTGTTTGCTTCAAGGTCTCACGTATTAGGTGTTTTTAGCATTAAGGTAGATGGATTTGACAATTTTGACTAACTCCAAATAATCAACATCTCACTTATGAAAGGGAAAATTAGTTCTCCCTATAGGAGCTACTTCCAGTATATCTCCTAAGATTTCTCCAGAAATTAAAATTTCACATTCATGCACCCATGAGACAATGGCTAGCTTTCCATTAATTTCTTCCTTTTTCATGTGTGTGTAGAATATCCTAACTAGCTCATCGTACACTGTCTCATCTAATTTCAGAAAATTTTCCCAACCAATGGTAACAAAGTAAGGAGATGGGTATACCTATTTCATCAAACATCATAAGAGGCAAGATTCGCCCAGCAACCATCTTTCTTTTCTTGTATTGTGTTTTATAGCGGACTTCAACTTCCATTGATTCAAACATTTTTTTATGGTATTGATGTCTTTGCCCTTTTTTCTTTGGGAAATATCTCTTCTTGAGATAACTCTTTTCTATCAATAGCATCCTTAATAGTATCTTTAGTTACAAGTGCTTTGTTTTTCTTTATCTCTTCCCTTTTTCTTTTTCTGACTTCTTCTTCCTCTTTCTTTTTAGCATCTGTGGTTTCTTTTTGATCAGAACTTTTCTCAGCTTGATTTGCAGGACTTCCTCTAGTCCGTGGTAGTCTAATTAACCGAGTAAATTCTTCAACTGAATCATTTTCATTTGTAATCTAACGCACTTCAAGAACTTTCTTCTTTTGAGGTTTAGAGGAGAAAGGTTCAGTAATGCGATCTTCATCATGGTTAACAGAAGAAGATGGGGTTTTATTTTGTTCTTTTGATTTTGTTCTTACCATTAGGTGAGGTTGGTGAAGTTTGAGAGAGAAAACAAGAGGCAATAAGAATGTAGAGAGTTAGGGTGCAGAGAGAATAAGCAGCACAAATGAGAATGACATAGATGAGAAAATGAGAGAAGTTTGCTTAGGGTATACTAAGTGATTCCTGAGCATTGATCTCGTAAGAGGATGAGTAGACGTACAGGCTAGAAGAGGAAGTGTAATCGGTTGCGCATCTTCTGACAGACGCATACGGAGAGTTGTCAGACTACTCGCACATTTTTTGAAAAGGCTAAAATGATGCCATGAATGACTCCCTATTTTTAGGACATGTGTCACTTAGAATGTCAACCCAATAAGCCTTATAAAAAGAAAATGAGCCTTCTAGTCTAGAAGAAACCTACTATCCTAAGAGGGGGTTTCTAAACTAAGAGGGGCCTTCTAAACTCTAAAGAGCCTACTAAACTAAGAGAGAGTTTTTAAGGAATTAGAATAGAAGGAGCCTGCTAAACGAAATGCAAAGACAAGTAGCAGAGAATGTTCATGCAGAAATAATATCAGGGAGTTTGCACATACCAAGCTCTTTTCTTAACACGCAAAATCTATCTTTAGAGAGTGGCTTGGTGAAAATGTCAGCTACTTGATTCTCAGTATTAACATGCAAAAGATTAATGGTTCCTTCTAAAACATGATCGCTAAGAAAATGATATTTGATTTCTATATACTTAGTCTTAGAATGATGCATAAGATTTTTAGAAAGATTTATAGAACTAATATTATCACAAAATATAGGAATATAAGAAAAGTTTAGAGAAAAATCCTGTAGTTGCTGCTTCATCCATAAGATTTGAGCATAACAGCTGGCAACTGCTATGTATTCCGCTTCAATCGTCGAAAATGTTATGCAATGTTGCTTCTTGCAGTACCAAGATACTAGACATCCTCTAAGAAATTGACAGTGACCACTTGTGCTTTTTCGATCAACTTTACCACCTTTGTAATCTTCATCACAATAGCCCACTATGTAAAATAAATCAATTTTTGCATACCGTATTGCAAAATTCATAGTTTCGTGGAGATATCGAAAGATTCTTTTGACTGCTTGAAGGTGGCTTTCTTTTGGATTTGATTGAAAGCGTGCGCAAAGAAATACACTAAGCATAATGTCTGGTCTTAAGCTTGTAAGATATCGTAGTGATCCAATCATTCCTCTATACTTTGTCTCATCCGTAGCTTTGCATTCTTTGTCTTTATCAAGTTTAGTTCTAGTGTACATGGGAGAACCCTTCAGTTTGGCATTCTCAAAATGACATTTCTTGATGATTTCCTTTGTGTATTTGTCTTGGCTAATTAAGATTTCTTGTTCTGTTTGTCTAATTTGTAATCCGAGAAAGAATGATAATTCTCTCATCATGCTCATTTGAAACTCCCCCTGCATTAATGCTAAGAATTCTTCATAGAAGGATGGATTAGTAGCACCAAATATTATGTCACCAACATATATTTGCACTATATGTAAATCATTCTCCTTTCTCTTAATAAATAAGGTTTTATCGACCTTTCCTCTTTCGAACTTATTCTCAAGCAAAAAGTTATCTAACCTCTCATACCATGTTTGAGGAGCCTATTTTAAACCATACAGAGCTTTGGTTAACTTCATAATGTAATTCAGATGGTTTTCATCTTTAAAACCTGGGGGTTACTTAATAAATACTTATTTGTTAATGTAGCCATTTAAGAATACACTTTTAACGTCCATTTGGAACAACTTAAAGATTCTATAGAATGCAAAGGCAAGTAAAATTCTAATTGATTCCAATCTAGCAACAGGTGCATAAGTTACATCAAAATCAGTACCTTCTTGTTGATTGTAAACTTGAGCTAAAAGTCTAGCTTTGTTTCTTACCACTTTACCATTTTCATCAAGTTTGTTTCGAAACCCACTGAGTCCTAATGATTGACTTGTTTTGAGGATAAAGTACTAGATTCTAGACTTTGTTTATGTCAAATTGATTCAGTTATGTAACATCCCATTACTTGTGGGAAGGTTAGAATGGTAAATGCAAGTGCTTAATGAGAGTTAGAGATGCGTTTCCATATTCATGCATAATATGCCATACACTTATGTTGGATCGGAAAAAGAAAACATGCTCTATTTGGAGAAACGGTAGATTTCAAAACTTTTTAAGAAATCATTTTGCA
>JAOTAX010000007.1:24752781-24769342 GCA_025629825.1 Erythroxylum guanchezii
TTTCGAAAGGAAAAAATTTGAGGGGTAAGGTAAATGTCAATCATTATAAAGAGAATCATTCTGTTATTCTGTGCCTCTTCTAGCCTTGGTCCATGTGGCACCCATTGTGAAATCATCATATTTATTGGGAGGTTGTTTCACACGAGCACTTCTTTGCAGGGAAGGCCCAGCTGCTGTAATTGGGTTCATGACAAATTTTAGAAAGGAAAAAATTTGAGGGGTAAGGTAAATGGACCAGGCAACATAAACGCAAGAGTTGATCATAAATTAGACTCTTGCGTAAGAAATATTTGCTTACAATACTTAATAACTCAACTTTTATCATATTCTTATGATATATTGTAGCTTCATAATTTTCTAAGTCTTTACTATAGAACTTCAAATCTAGAATGTAGCAACACCCTTAATTTCAATAGAAAGTTTCCTAAAATGAATACGACACTGGACTTGTCAGCAAAACAAATAAAGAGCAAAACCCTGCTCTTTGAGAGTTCCATCATTCTAAGCATATCCTTATACTTTTGTCTTTTAATAGTCGGGATAAGCTTGGGATGAATTTTGGCCAAAATATATGATATCATGCCTTACAAGATGACTTAGGAATTGTTTGGTTTCACTTTTATTTTTCCTTTGTAGCTTATATTTTTTGTTAGAAAAACAAAAACCTATTAGATTGAAATTTTTAATATAAAAATTTAAAACAAAATCTTGTTTGGTTGAGATTTGTAATAAAAACTAAAAACAAAAATATGTTTGATCTCATCATCTTATTTCTATTTTTATAATTATACTCCTATGTTAATAATTTTAATGTAATATTTTTTGTTTTTAAATTAATTAATTATCATTATAGCTAATTAAAATATATGTAAATTAACATAATTAGAATAATTCACACAATAATTTTCTATAATAAAATTTTAAAAGATGTCAATCATATTATAAGTCTTGAAAATATAATAGTACTATTGTTTATAAAAAGAAACATAAATAAATTAGAAGTAATATAATCATTTTATATTTGTCTAGCAATTTCATCTCACTTCCAAGACATACCTCGAAGTTGTGTTGGAGTGATATTACACTTTACTTGAGACTTGCATCTTCATTTTCACTTTCCCTAATTTATTCTTCATTTTCATCACAACTGTCAAATAATTCATCGCTTTGTCCATATATTCTATTATAATTATGTATACCACAATAAGCAATAATGATGTATTTTTATTTCTTCATATCATAACTCAACATGTTTTTAAGTATAGTGAGTCTTGCTTTTAGAACGCCAAAACTTCTTTCAACATTATTTTTTAATGAAGAATGCCCGTAGTTAAACAATTCTTGTGGACTTTGAGATCTTCCTTTTTCTTTATAATCTCGCAAATGATATCTCTCACCTCAGTATGGTGAAAGAAATCTAGGCATATTGGTGTATCCTAAATCAACCAAATAGAACTGACCTAATATATAAAGAACATAATATTAAAAAAAGAAATTAAAAATAAATCATAATTACTATCTTTATTTAAAATAATATAATACCTTGTGGTGGCATAATAAATTGATTTGTTGGAATTGTTACTGTTTCTAAAAGGAAGCAAGAGTCATTTGCAGTACCTTCCCATCTAGCCATTACATATGTAAAAAGTATGTCAAATGAGCAACAACATAAAATATTTTGGGTTAGATTAGTTCTTTTACCCTTGTATGGTATTTGTTCATCGATCGGAACATATGCATCAATATGTGTACCATATATTATTGCTCCTATACAATCCTACTTTTTTTAAAAAAATATTAAAATAATTATTAATAATAAGGACATAATTAAAATATTAATTAAATATATGAATGTACCTGAAAATATAGAAATTTTTTTGAATTATGTTAAATCTCAGGACGTGTATTAGTAAAGAATGGTGGAATAATGACTCTTTTTGCAAGACGTCCAGGTCGAATGTTGAAAGCATTCTACATTGACTATAGTTATCTCACTATGCCATATAGTCATCAAGAAAACTGCTACTTATTCCTCCACGGTTAAATGTCTTGTTGCTTTTAAGCCTCCTAAACTCTTCAACTCACCACATAAGTTCAAGAAGATTATCTTTCTTATTCTTAAGTTTTCATAAATCCTTGTAGGATTCCCATTCAAAAGTTCTAATATCCAATCATGATTTGGTGGAGCGGAACTTTTACATGGTTATTTTTGTAAATAAAAATATTTGTTCTCTCCCCCAGCCAGAGAAATAATAATTACCTTCTTCAATTCATCATCAGAATCTGATTTGAAATATGATAAGAAATCTATGTATCTACCATGCCAACATTAAATAATTAATAAAATATTCAATTAAAAGGTTTAATCAAATATAGAAAAATATTCATACAAAATATGACTTAACATTTAGTCAGACATTCATAAAAAACACAAACTTAAAAGGTTCAAAATATGAAATAATGCTTAATATAAACGTGTCAAATTAATAAGAATTTGATATGCAATAACGTGAAAATATAACTAAAGTGACATAATCCAATCCAACTTCCTTGTATCTATCATCTTCATAAAAATATCACTATAAAGTGGAGAATTATGTAAAACCTTCATAGCTTTTCCATATTGCATATCGTTAACACCCAATTCATCTAAGGAATTCATACATTCCAGCATTATGTTAGACTTTTGAGATACATTCTTTGTAGTGGATGATGTTTCACTTAGTTATTTCTCCAGTAAATCATTCTTCCTTTTTTATTGTTCACCAATTATAAGCAAAACCTCTTTTACAACGTTGGAATATGTCTTCTTTGCCTTCTTATTCTTAGGAGATTTCTTGCTTTTAAATGGAGAATTTTTATCTTGATATTCTTTTTCATTATATGAGAAAGCTTCATCAACATCATTTTTATATTCCTCTTCTATACTATTCGATGGAGATTTAGTTGATAGATGCGTATGCACACCTCCTGCAGGAGTATCTCCAAAAATATGACACAAATATGAAAATTCCTTATATTATTTTTTTGTTGAATGTGTGAACCATTTATATACCTATAGTGAAGAAAAAGAAACATGAGAATAAATATTATATAATATGATATATTAATAAACCAAGGACATATTTTATTGTAAATAGATTTTCTCAACATTCATTTGTAGCATTAACTTCACCAGTAAAGGAGTTGTAACTGATTCCTATTTCTTTGAGTAAGTTCTTGAAATTCTTCAATCTAGGCCTTAATCCATTATACTTATTCTTCAATTTAATATCAGTATACTCCTTATTGAATTTTGTTTAAAACCCTCCCTTAAAATTCTTCCAACTAGATTTGGAAAAGATAGTAGTCATTTAATTTCTCTTCTTCACTTTTTCAACCATCAAAGAGATTGAATATATCTCTATGGTATCATTCCATACCCCATCTTTTTCTTTTATTTCCACACAATCATTGGAATCGTTCATATTGTTCAAACCTTCCATCAGTAAATGTAATCATAAATAAGTGACATCAATCACAACAATTCCTACAAAGTATTAAATGTTAAACATGGTTCAAAATAAACATGGGACAATGATATTAAATGCTAAACTACATACAAGTGCATGGAAATGATGGAATAAAAATAAAGGCATAATTTTATATTATAGCAAAAAAGTAAAGGTGTAAATTTAAGCAAGGTCATAATATGTAACATCCCATTACCTGGGGAAGGTTAGAATGATAAATATGAGTGATTAATGAGAGTTAGAGATGCACTTCCATGTTCATGCATAATATGCCATACACTTATACATGAATAGTGAATTTATTTGCACATGAAAATAATTGTACATGCACTCATAAATATTTGATTTGTGATATTTTTGAATTTTGATGAATTTAGGAAATTTTGGGATTTTTATGGATAATAGAAATAAAGGAAGGAATAAAACAAAATATTAGAATAGGGGACAAGAAATCAAAAGATATTTGAGAATAATTGGTTTGTAAAGATGGGAGTTAATGAGTTTAGTTCAAAAGGAACTTGGTTAGAGCTTAGACTAGAGGAACCTAACAAGTGTCACTTAGGCTTTTGTACTTTTGCTAGAAGTAGGTTACTACTCTTTGAGAGTTGACAGGTTAAGTCATGTCTAAGTTCCTTCCTCCTTATCATCTTCTTCAAATTTTCTTCCCATACATAGAGTTTACACCTTCTAAGAGATTTCTATGCTTTTCCTTTCCTACACCAAACCCATTTTGCCATTTGTGTCCTCTACCCTAAGAAAAACCAGAAGCTAGTCATTGTACTCAGTGAAGTATGAAAATTGTGTAGAGTTTAGGGCTTGAAGATTTTGGAGTTGTCAGCAGGTAAGTAGTGAATAAATCCTTTAGAGTTGGGGATTTATGAGATAAATTTGATAAGTTACTATCATCTATATGGAAAATAGCATTTATGTGTTTGATCTTAAATATTATGGTTGGGGATGAAAATTTTTGTTATAGTGATAATTTAGTGTTTTGAAAGATTATTAGCGATTAGGTGTTGTAAAATATTGAAAGTTTGAAAATATGGAAAACGTTCACTAAGTATACTTTGGTCTTTTAGCCACAACGTTTTCTCTAGTTGTCTAAACGAGATAATTCTTAATTTGGATTAAACTAGAGATATGTGGCTACAATTCGTATGAAGACATCAAATTTCAATTCTATCTCTAAGAATCTCAAAAGTTGTCATGAAGATGAGAACTGGGTGTAGGACGTTGAGAACTAATTGTAAATTTTGTGTTTTAACTTTGGGAGAAAATCTAGATTTAATCTAGGTAGATGTTCTCAAAGTTGCCTTTTTGAGAGCTGTAGATCTTTCTTTTACCTTTCTAACAGTATATAGTATGAAAATTTTGGACATCGGAGTTGGAAGTTATGATCTTTATAAGTGGAGATGTTCTGGAGAGTGTAAAAGTAAGACGAAGTGAAAGTAAGACGATACAAAAGTAAGACGAAGAGAAAGTAAGACGATACAAAAGAAAGACGAAGTGAAAGTAAGACGATACAAAAGTAAGATGAAGTAAAAGTAAGACGATACAAAAATAAGATGAAACAAAGTAAGACGATACAAAAGTAAGACGAAGTGAAAGTAGGACGATGCAAAAGTAAGACAAAGCAAAGTAAGACGAAACAAAAGTAAGACAAAGTGAAAGTAAGACGATACAAAAGTAAGAAGAAGTGAAAGTAAGACGATATAAAAGTAAAATGAAGCAAGGTAAGACGATACCAAAGTAAGACGAAGTGAAAGTAAGACAATATAAAAGTAAGACGAAGCAAAGTAAGACAATACAAAAGTAAGCCGAAGTGAAAGTAAGACGATAAAAATGTAAGATGAAGTGAAAGTAAGACGATGCAAAAGTAACACAAAGCAAAGTAAGACGATTCAAAAGTAAGACGACGTAAAAGTAAGACGAAGAAAAAGTGAGACGATACAAATGTCAGAAGATAGAATTGGTCTTAGAGGTTTTCATGAAAGTTGTAGATCTCGAAGTCCTCTTTCCAATGGTCCAAAAATGAGATCAATCCACTATTGTTTAGGAAAGTTATGGAATTCGTGCCAAAATAGGTTCTTCTTGATTGAGGTCATAAACATGTTTGCTTTTGTTGACCATAACTTCTTCACTAGACCTCCAAATGATCTAATTCTTGAACCATTGGATTAGTAAGACATGATCTACATCTCCACCAAGAATCCTAGCTATCTAAAATGAATGGAGATGGATTGAAGGAAAAGAGTGGGATGGCTACAGTGAGTGTGCTCTTAAGTAATATGAACTAGTGTTATTCCACTGAACAAACTTCGGTATTTTGATGTTTTCTGGAGCTTTACTGATCCAAATGAGATGATTTTTATTTTGTGATAAACTAGAGACATGGGGCTACAAATGGTATGAAGAAATTGGAATCTAATTCATTCTTTAAGATGTTTAAATGCTAGATAGAAGTTGTGCATAGTATACTATTTGGACAAGAGCAGTCCAAAAATGTTTGGAGTATATCTTTTGACTCACTAAACCAAATTGAGTGATTTTGGTATCAATGGAAAGATAGGAGATGTAGGAACACTTGTATGGAATAAAGTTTGACTTAATTATCTCATTTTCACCTTCTGATTGAAGGTGAACAATAGGCCCGAAAGGGGTGTTTTGGAAAAATCTGAAATTAAGCCAGTGAATAATGAATTGTGATTTCAATGGTTCTAGTGAGGCATAAACCTAAGTATAAATTATACTTAGATGAGTTTTGATATGAGATCGATTTTATGATAGAAATTTCCTGGGATTATCATGAACACGCATTGTATATAATTCATTTTATACATGTGCATTATTGAATACTTATGATTGAGCAAATTGTGATATTGTGTACATTATTTGTTATAGAGGAGCAACTAAAACGTCAACCTCCAAACGTTGCCGGATCTTCCAGGCATTAGCTTCGGGAGCAACTTGTGAGTAACCTAGATGGTCTCACTTAATTACTTGTTTGCCTAATTTATGTTTTGAATGATAAATGAATGTATTTGATTGTAGATTCTGGACAGAAGGTCTGATGATTGTGTGATGTAGATTGAGATATTGAAGTGCTGATTGTATGTGAATGTGAAGACCTATATGCTTATAATATGGTTGATTGGGGTACATGCATTCCATACATGAATGCATAATCAGATAATGGCAGTTGTAACCAGAGTAGCCACGTATTAGAGCTTAAAGCTCAACGAGTGAAACTGAGCCTCGAGCTCATAAGTGATCCAGAGCCGTCAACGTTTAATGAGCCCTATATGGGACAGTCCAGGCACTCGATCACAACAACGTAATAATTGGAAAAGTGTCTCATGAGCATTGCATATGCATCTTGTTACGTATGTTTGATTGAGTTAAATGCAAAAAATTACTTGTGCTTAAGTGAAAATGTTTTACTCGTATAAAGTACAAAATTGTGAAATAATTGTTATATGACTTGATGTGTTGCATGAATTGAGTGAACCATCAATGATGGTTACCTCATTAAGTTCGCAAAACTCACCAAAATTGCAACGTTGTCTTTTCAGGATTGAAAGACGACTCGAGCTACTAAGAGGCTCTACCAGCCATATAGATTGTGTTTTGGGTTTCGGCAGGAGAAGTCATGGCTCAAAGGTCGTTCAGCTGGAATTGGTGGACAGTTTAGATAGAACGTATATATTTTCCTCTTCCATGTAGTACTTATGTACTAGGTTTTGTTGATGTACATGTAGTAATGTTGAAAGACACAATGTAGACTTTTGGTTTTGTGAAACGAAATGAGGAGAAAGTAGTTTAAAAAAAATGGTGGTTTTTCTATTGATGCTTTATAAGTGAATAATTATATGATGCCATGTGAAGCGAATGTAGTAATCGAACGTAGCTCACCCTTATCATAGGATATCTACCAGAATGACCTCCGGGCATCCCAGTGTGTACCCTGCGGTAAGGGGGCGTTACAAGTTCGTCTTTCATAGCTGAAATCCAATTTTCATCAGTAAGGGTCTCTTCAATAGTCTTTGGTTTTATTTGTGAGATGAGAGCAACAAAGTTATTCTTGAACAATGATCTTATTCTTAGACTTTCAGAGATATCTCCCAGAATATATTGATGTGTATCAAGACCTCTCTATTCTCTCAGTGTTTTTCATTGTATAGGCTCCTACTGAGATGAAGGAGCCTACTCTGTTCTAGCTTCAGATGGGCCTTCTTGATTTTGTAATTCTGAAGGTATTATAGATGTAGTTTGATTCTCCAATGTATTTTTAGGTACCAATAGATGATCTTCATCATATGAGTCAGTTACTGTTGTCGAAGGTAGTGTTTCATCAAATAACCCACGTATCGATTCTTCTATCTTCTTTGTTCTTTTATTATATACTTTGAATCCTTTATTAGCGGTACTGTAGCCCAAAAAGATAACTTCGTTTGATCTCGCATCGAACTTTCCAAGGTTGTCATTTCCATTGTTTAGAACGAAACACTTGTAGCCAAATGCTCGAAAGTAAGTAACATTTAGTTTTCTTCCTGTCCACAGCTCATAAGGGGGTCTTTTTCAGAATAGGTATTATAAGACACCTGTTTAAGAATAACAAGCAGTTGATACAGCTTCTGCCCAGTAACCATGAGGTAGGCCATTTTCGCATAGCATTATTCTGGCCATATCTACAAGAGTCATGTTCTTTCTCTCAATAACTCCATTTTGTTGAAGAGTCCTTGGGCATGAGAAGTTGTGAGTTATACCATTTACGTTGCAAAAGTCTTCAAATTTTCTGTTATCAAATTCTCCTCTATGATCGATTCGAATAGATATAATGCAGTACCCTTTTTCAATCAGAAGTTTCTTGCAAAACTTCTCAAAGACTCAAAAGTATCATCTTTATTTGATAGAAAATGAATCCACGTAAATATGGAAAAATCATCTATTATAACAAAACTATAATTTTTGCCACCAAAACTTTAAGTCCTAGTAGGACCAAATAAATCCATGTGTACGAGTTCAAGTGGTTGGTTAGTAGTCACAATATTTTTAGGAGGGAAGCTGCATCTAATTAGTTTTCCTTTTAAACAAGCTTCACAAAGCTGATTACTCTCAAGTTTCAAATTCTACAGTCCTCTTATTAACTCAATTTTGGACAATTTTGATAAAATGCTCATACTAGCATGTCCAAATCTTTTATGCTAGATAAGTGAATCCTTTTCTATTAAGACAAAACACTTGTCACTTTGAGAAGATATATCTTCCAATTGAGCACAGTATATGTTCTAATTTTTAGGACCAACAAACACAATATTATTATTAAGATTATCAATAATTTTCACAATGTGTTGCATAGAAAGCAACTTTGTAACCTTTATCACATAACTAACTTACGCTAAGCAAGTTATGTTTCAATTCGTCAACAAAAAGAACATTATCAATAAAACTAGAGTTAGAATCACCGATATTACCTATTCCGGTGACCTTTACCTTGTTTTTATGGACAAAGATAACATTAACTCCGTCTTTCCTTTTAATATAGTTGAAATATGATATTTTACTTGTCATGTATCTCAAACAGCCACTCCATTGATTTTCCTTTGTCTCCGTTTTAAAGCAAATCTGTAGAGTGTATTATTTCATTTTAGATACCTAAATCTTTCTGGGTCCTTGCATGATAGTAGTTTGACCTTTCGGTCTCCAAACATAGCTTTGAGATGATTTTTTTTCATTTTCTGAAAGTAACAAGAGTCATCTCTACCACAATAATCGCACAAAACAGATGAATGAAAGTTGTTATGAAAAGAACAAAATGAGAGAAGTTCTTACATCTCTCTTAAATTTCGTTCTCACAAACAAACCCTAACCCTAGATCTGCTTCATTTCAGCTTCCTTTTTCCATTACTCCATTTCGAGTTTCCTCTTGCCCATCGACTTTCTCCTGTTTCCTTCTAACATTGTTCTTCCTTTGATGACCTACAAAACAAAACATCATTGATTCTATTTAGCTTTTAAACTAAAATGGGACAGACTTCCCACCTCTACCCTTAACTCTTATAGATTTTGCTCCATCTAACAATGTGTTTCAACAGATTAAAGGGACTAGAAAGACATGGAAACAAGTTTTGGGTGACAATTCTAACTCTTCCTTGATCTATTGTCCACTTGTTAAGATTGAAGGTAAGCTAATGGTGGCTCCAAGTCTATACATTCTGTAGGAAGAAGTAAGGAATAGGATGCTGTGCTTATTGGTTTTTTTTATAGATAAACAACCTACTTTTCCTGTGATACAAGCATGGACCTAAAGAAATTGGAAAGGTAGATGACTAATGGAAGTTATGCTAACTAAGAAAGATAACGTAATCTTTACCTTCTCCTCCAAATCGGAAGCTCAAAAGGTAATTGAAGGAGGCCTTTGGCAGATCTCTCAACTTCCTTTATTTCCTCAAAATTGGCAACCGAGCATGGAATTAGAGAAAATTATATTGAAAAACATTCCTCTATGGATGAATATCCATAAAGTTCCTTTGGAATATTGGACAACTAAAGGTTTGAGTATGCTAGTTAGTTACTTGGCAAAACCAATATGTATGGATGAAAACACTACTTTAAGAAAACGGGTTAGATTTTCATGATTATATGTAAATATGGATATTTCTACGGAAATGAAAGACAGTATTCTTATCCTAATGTTGGCCAATGGGAATTCTCTCAGAGAAGACAAGGTATTGGTTACATACCAATGGAAACCTTCTCTAAAAGCATAAGGCAAAGAATGGAAACCAACAGGGAGAGTTTTCATTAGAAGAGACTATTAGGAGGTGATGGGATTGGAGAAGCTTAATTTTGAAGATAATAAAGAGTTCATGGAAGCAAAACATGTATTAGATAACCATGAAAGCCTAGGTAGGTTGGTTCAGGTTGAAAGGGAACCACCTATAAAAGGTGAGAGTGTCCAAGTGGATAATCTTCCAGATTCAATTCAGCTGGTAGAAATTCAATAGCAAACTTTGAGTGCCTCAAATAAATCATTAGGGAACCAGTGGGAAAATGAAATGGATATTAGTGGGAATAATCCTTACCATAGAGACCATGAACTCCAGCTAAATGAGCAAACCTAACAGTTGGAAGAACATCATAAAGGAGTTATTCAAGAGGAACAGTTTGAACAAGTAATATATTGGAAGAGCAACAGGAGCGACAGGAAAGGATCCAAAGGGAAAAGTAATCTCATATGACCCTGATAGTCTGGAACGTAAGAGGAATAAACAACCCTTATAAGCTTAATGCAGTAAGGGATTTTGTTCTAAAGGAAAAGCCTTTGTTATTTTATTTATTGGAAATCAAAATTAGGGAAGCAAACCTGAATAAATTAAGTTGTTTGGGTAGTAAATGGCAGTTTCTCACAAACCACTAATGTCATGCCTATGGAAGGATTATTATTGTTTACGATGGAGATCTTTCAGAAGTGGAATTTCTGGAAACCAATCAGTAATTTATCCACACAAAGCTTAACTTCAAAATGGAAAATACTTATGTTTTAGCTATTTTTATCTACAGTTTTAATACAATGTTTCAAAGAACTGAGCTATGGACTTCCCTTCAAAGACTCAAAGCTTCAGTTAGAGGTCCATGGCTACTTAGTGGGGATTTTAATGCCACCCTATATAGATCAGAGGCGGAAGGGAATTGTAACATACTCAACTACACCTCTGATTTGTTTGATTGCATGCAGGATGTGGAATTAACATATTTAAAATCTGAAGGTCATAGGTTCACTTGGTCCAATAAACAAAGCCCTAACTGGTTCATTTGGAAAAGGCTAGATAGAGCTATGTTGAATGTGGACTGGTTAACTTCCTTTTCAAAAAGTTCAACCAATTTCTTAGACTCGGGTATTTCTGATCATACCCCTTTCAAGGTTGATAATTTGTTTAAAATGATTAGAATTGATCACCCTTTCAGATTCAACAATTTCTGGTTAATGTGGAAAGCTTTCAAGAAGCAATTACTGAGGGATTGGAGTATAAGATCTATAGTTCTAAGCAATTTATTTGTTTGCAAAAGCTCAAGGCTATTAAACAAGAATTGAAGATGTTAAATTTAAGGAGAGGTCAGATTTTCACAAAGGAGATTAAAAAAGCAAGAAACAAGTTATCGATAATTCAGAAATCTTTGGAAACTAAACCTACTGATTGTACATTAGCTATAGCCGAGAGGGAAGCCCTTAAGACCTACTTGCAAATAGTGGATAATCATTGTTCTTTATTGAAGCAGAGAGCCAAAATTAATTGGATTAAGGATGGGGACAGATGTACAAAATTTTTCTTCAATTCAGTGACAACTAGAAGAAATGTCAATAAAATCTCCTCCAGAAAATCTGAATCTGGGGAAATTTTATTTGGGCAAGATGAAATTGAAAAGGAAGCTAGAAATTTTTATCAAAATCTCTTTGGCACAGAAGGCCATTTGCGAGTATTGGAGTGGATCTTAGGCAATTTGTTACTGCTAAGATTCCTAAACATGAAGCTTCTTTGCTAATTAGATCTGTCACGGATTAGGAAATAGAAAAGGTGGTTTTTAATATGAATGGCTCTAAGACCCTAGGTCCAGATGGCTTGAATGGTATTTTTTATCGAAAAACTTAGAGTAACATAGGGAGATTTGTTAAAGATATTGTACAGGAGTTTTTCCAAAATGGTGTCTTGCTTAAGGAGATCAATAAGACCTTTCTTTGTTTGGTCCCTAAAAGTTCTAACCCGACCACTTGGAGTGATTCATGTACTAATTTCCTCTATAAGATCATCGCCAAGATGTTGGCAAATAGGCTAAAGGATGTTCTTCACTTACTCATCAGAATCAAAGTGCTTCTATGAGTAGTAGACATATTGGGGATAATATCCTTTTATTACAAGAGTTTTCAAAAGGCTACACTCGATGCAGAAGCCTTAAAAACTACACTTTTAAAGTGGATCTACAAAAATCTTTTGATAATGTTAACTGGAGATTCTTGCTACAGACTATGGAGATTATGAAATTTCCCCATAAGTTTATCAAATGGATTTAAGAATGCTTTACCACTGCCTCGTATGGAATATTGATTAATGGAAGCCCCATAGAGGTGTTTAAAGGCAAAAAAGGACTTAGGCAAGGGGATCATCTTTCTCCTGACCTATTCCTCATTTGCATGGAGGTTCTCACCCTTATGCTGAAACACAATACTTCTATTGACTCCAACTTCAGATACCACTCCAAATGTAAGAAGCTTTCACTAACTAACTTATGTTTTGCCAATGATCTTATTCTTCTAAGTAGGGAAGATGCTCATTTAGTTTATCTATTGATGAGTACTCTCCATACTTTTAAGGAGTTGTTTGGATTGAGTGTCAACTTTCACAAAAGTTACTTCTTACTATCCAAAAGTGTTGTTCACCTATCAAATTCTTTGTTACAAGTTACTGGCATAGGAAAGCAAGACCCACCTCTTCTGTATTTGGGCATTCCTATCTCATCTAGGAGACTAAGATTTCGTGAATGTCTTCCTTTAATAGATTCAGAAAAGATTGGGGTCTTGGATTAATAGAACCCTGTCCTATGGAGGTAAACTTCAGCTTTTGAAGTCAGTAATTATGTCGATGCAAATTTACTGGTGCTTTTACATCTTCCTCTCCAAAGGACTTATTAAAACTATAGGAAAACTGATGAAGCACAAAATTGAATTGGAAGCAATTTGTCAATCGAAGGAGGCAGGTTGGTTAGGTTTGGATTCAACCAGTGAGAACAATGGATTTCTTATGACCAAGAGAATTTGGAGAAACCTAAGTGAAAAACAATAATCGTGGATCAAATGGATTCACATCTATATATTGAAGGGTGAAAGTTTTTGGGCTCTAAGAATTAAAGATAGTTACTCTTGGTTCTTCAACCAAATTCTCATATTGAGGGAAGAAGTTCAACATCATATTACTTGTCAAATTGGGGCAGGAGATAGAATCTCTCTATGGTATGATAACTGGATAGGTCAAGGGGCTTTAATTCATAATTAATTGGCAAGATCATTATTGGGAAGATTCTCTAAGAAAGACAAGCTTCATGAAATAAATAGAAATGAAAATTGGCTACTTTCCCCAGAAGAACTAAGACTTTTGCTCATTCCTCAATACAGAAGCCTCAGGGAAAATGATATATACTTATAAGATGGGATACCTATATCAAAAATCACTAATAGGAAAGCTAAAAAGATTATGGATGGGGTAGTTACTAGAATATGGTGGTGTTCCCTGATTTAGAGCAAGGTTCTCAAATCGGATGCCAACTTTTTCCTTTGGATAGCCATGTTAAATAGGCTCAGCACTATAGATAGATTGAAATTCCTATCCTCTTCTAAGCTTTGTATTCTTTGTAACCTAGAGGAGGAGACTAGGGATCATCTTTTCTTCGAATGTGGTTTCTTTAAAGAGGTATAGATTAGAATCTCTAGTTTATGTGCCCCTGGTACTAGTAATTGCAACCTTACAGATATCTTACTAGAAATATCTCAATTGCACATCTCTAAATATGATAAGGAAATACTTATGGTCACAGTTACAACTTGTCTTCAAGTAATTTGGAATGAGAGAAACAATCAAAGGTTTAAAGGGAGATCTAACACTCTACTCTCTCTTATTGAACTCTATATTGCAAATATTAGGGAACAATTGATTATAAATCAGTTGGGATTGCATTGTAGTAAAGGACTGGCTCTTTCTTGGAGAGTATAGTCCCCAATGTTTACTCATTGACTACGGACTTCGTACAGTGGGTTCATGAAACTTGGGATATAGTAAATAAAACAATGCTACTCATGCATAGTTATTTCTTGAGCAACTCAAGCATATTTTCTAATTACCTACTCATGAAAGAAGGAAAGAAATGAAGATTAGAAGGAATCTGACTCACCTATAGGTATTCAAGTGCATCTTAGCATACGTCCTCCAGATCTACTACCTCACCAGCCGAGTTCATGAAGGAAGTTCCTTTGTTGTCCCCTCCAGACTCTTGATATTCAAATGAAGCTTGTTAATCTTGGGAGATTCACAAAACCTTTAGAATTTTGATCTCTTTCTTGAGATGTTCCAGCCTAGAGATAGACAAAAGAATCACCACACTGCCATCGTAGTGTCATAGCTTCCAGAGTTTTCCTCCCCAATTGAGTAATAGTCTGAAGTTTTGAGAAAGGTCGGAGACGTTTTACCCTAATTACGGATACATCGTCGCATAACCTCTCCCAAATTAGTTCTCAACGTTGTTGTTTTGTTCTTCTATATTTTTTTAGTGTTATCTTTGTCATTTTATCTCACGTGGGAAAGTCCCTCTCCATAAATGTACACTAAACTTCTTTTCTCCTTAATGAATTTTTTAAATTCTTAAAAAAAAGTTGTTATGATTTTTGCCACTTACCAGGTTCTGCTATTTTGACTATAGCTACTGTTGGATTTAACAAAGAAGTTTTTGTATGACCTGATATTGATATTTTCATTATATCTATTCCATCCTTATAAAAAACACATTTACAACTCCCAAGTAATGCATTCCATTAACAAAATTGGCAAGATCTTTTTCCAAAGAAACAATTTTCTTAGCACATTTTTTTTTCGAGTTTTAAAGCAGTCACTTTTTCTTCCAATTGTTTTATCTTAGCAGAGTCATTTTCAAGTAATGAGCTTTCTACCTGAATTATTTTTTATTCCAAGCATTCTTTTGCAGAAACTATTTGTTTATTAACATTTTCAAGAGAAGTGACTTTAGACAACAAATCTTTGTTTTCCAATTCTAATAATTTAATCTTATCTGTCAAAGATTCATCATTATTTTTTTGACTTCTCAACCTTTTTGAAATACTACAATGTTAATTTTTTGTACTGATCATATAAGTCATGATAGGCATCTCTCAATTCATCAATTTCAATATCAAAGTTAGAATATTATACCTTATCATCTCCTAATTCAGCCATAAAGCAAACGTTGCTGACTTCCTCAGGATCTTCTTCTTCAAAGTTATTAAAATCCTCATCTGACCAAGCTACAGTCATAGCATGCTTTTTAGGTTTTTGCTTTCTATCTTGTCCTTTTGAAGAAGAGGACATTCTGGTCTTGTGTGTCCAAGCTAAAGTAAATCACTTGTTAATATAGGAATCACATAAAGTATACAAAATACACAAAAAGGGGAGGTTGAATTGTGTATTTTTTTCGAGAATATAAATCTTTTGATATTTCTTGAAAATCTTTTCAACTATCAGATGAATGCTAAAGATACTTTACTAAAGTTGATACGTATTTGAATCACAAGTAATTTTTATCTACTCATCTAACAACAAGAAAAATAAAGTATAAGGTTAGAGAATAGACGCCGCGATTTTATACTGGTTTACTCCAAACTTTGGGCTACATCCAGTCCTCAGAGTTCATTTGAGATTGCACTATACTCTTCAACTTTACAAGTATTCTTTTTTCCCTTTCAGAGCCTCTTCAGGTCTCTTTCACAAAGTATTCTTTCTGCTATTTTATCCTCTCCAGGCTCTAGCCTTTTCTTTCTCTCATTAGAAAGGTATTGTGAGCTTTTCGTTACAGTAATATTTGCTCTCTTGTTTCGCACTTTGAATGCAGAAATTTTTCTAAGTTAAACAAAAAGTTGTTTCAGTCTTCGACTAGGACTAGTATTTATAGCCTAAATCTCCAACTGCTTATTAAGAAACTGCTTCTTGTTTCTAGAAGAAACCATTATTTAGTTAAGTTATGTAACTAACTCCAACTAACTAATTGTCTGACGTTCTAGAGTATCTTCTTCTTTGTATCGTCTGATTTTGTCGCTTCGTCTGTGTTTTGCACTTCGTCTGTGTTTTGTGCTTCTTCTGTATTTTGCGCTTCATTTGTATTTTGCACTTCGTCTGTGGTTTATGCTTCGACTGGGATGACTAAATGATACTTACATTTTTCTGCACACTTAACAAACTTATCAAAACAATTCATTCATTTCTAAGATTATTATTATTTGATTGTCACCAAAA
>JAOTAX010000007.1:24781704-24792001 GCA_025629825.1 Erythroxylum guanchezii
ATGTAAACAGTAAACTAGTCAAGTATACAGTACAGCTGTATAATATATCAATATGGACTATTTTGCAATTTTAAAAAGTTTAGGGACTATTTTATAAATTTACAAAATATCCCGAAACGGTACCCTGTACCGACCTGTACCGGTACAGTTCCGTTCCATAGCTCAATCCGGTACCGAGTTCGGTACGGTATTCATAACATTGCTTGGATTGCTTGAAGCAACTAATGCTTTTGTTTCCAGTAACGTCTCTTCATTTAACTTGCACATATTTCCACCAATGTTTTCCCCTTTCATAAGAATATACGTGTCTCAAATTACCTTGAAAATCTTATTGACAATTTCTATTTTGCTTCAAAGATCATCTAGTTGTCTTAAAGAGAACAAATTCTTCTTTAAGCCCTCTATGTGTCATAATTCATGAATAGTATAAATTATACCATCATACATCTTCAACTTGATGGTTCCAAGGCTAATAACTTTTTGAGGATAATTGTTACAATTGTACATAGATCCTCCTGAGATACGTTCGTATTGATCGAATCATTCTCTTTTAGAGTTTACGTAAAAAGTAACTCCTAAGTTGAAGAATCATGCATCAAGTAATGACTTCTTTCTTTCAGTTGTTATTACTTCTTTATAATACATGCTATCATATGAAATAATTACAAAAGTTCCTTAAAGACTAAAATGTTTCTTATTTAAATTCCAAAAAATCCTTTTGAATTGAACTTTCTTGCCACAATTATAGCATTTAAATGCTTCTTACTTCTTGATTATGATCTATTATGATTTTGGCTCCTGCTTGGGCTGTGTTTTGATTGTCTCTCTCTTATTATTGGTAAGACTTTAACTTGATGTGCACTAGATTGCCTATCTTCCTTATTCTTGCGCTAACTTTCTTTCTCTAAAATTGTGGCCATAAATTCATCAAAAACTAGGTAATCTGTGAGAAGATTAATAGTTAATTTGATGATAAGTTGATAATATAATTTTGCAGTAAAAGTTTGATACATTCATGTAAATTTATTCTATAATCCAACAATAAGAGTTGAGAGAAAATAGTAGTCAATAATGCACGCAGTCATTGAAGTTGATTATGATATCTAAAAAGAATAAAAATTTCTCTTATAGAAAATTTTATTATAGAGTGACTTGATCTCGTATAACTTTTTGAGATGATTTCATATCTATTTTTTTTTATTTTCTCCTCTATGCTTGACAATGCAAGTCTATTTCATTATATTTGGCATTATTAGTGACGTCCATCAACCTTCCACTAATGGATGCAAGGAAATTATGTTTTGTAAGGGTAGCTTTTATCTTTAACTTTCACAATAAAAATATTTCTATTGAACTTCTTATTCTTCTATTTTGAGTTAATAAGGATAAATCTCCCTATTTCGCGTAAATAATAATTATATGTATGAATAGTACTCAGTACTTTCAAAGAATGAATAAAATCTAACTTATTTTTTGATATAGGCAACCTCAGAAAATACAATACATACAAATTAGACTTTGATACCCCTTATTAAAAAAGTAAATATAGTAAGATGATAGCTAAATTAAGATTGGAAGAAATAGGACACACAAAATATTATTATAAGTAAAGTTAGGAGTTATAATACAAACACTCCTTAATTATAGGTTTTTCATATTCATTTAATGAGGGTGAGCTTTGGAGCAACTGATAAAGTAGCTCATTTGTGACCAGAAGGTCACAAGTTCAGGTCACATAAGTAGCTTCTTTGTAAAAATATAAAGGTAAAGTTGTGTATATTATAACTCTCCCCAAATTCCCGTAAAGCAAAGAATCTTATACACTGGGTACATTAACTTTTGACTTTGACTTTTTAATATTAATTTACTTAGAATATTAAGATTGGAATCCTTATAAGTTATACTTTTTAATGCTTAAATTTGTTTCTTTATATATGAAATAAAAAGATAGATGGGTATTATAGGTAAATAAAAGTAATTATAATCACACTTTTTAATTTGTTATAATTTTAACATATTTTAATATTTAATTTTTTTACTATAAATTACTTGTCTTTATATAAATATTTTGCGAATAATATCTAAATTTCTAATCTAAATAATATCTATGAATATTATAAATAATATCTAAAATCTTCTAACAGTTGACTTATGAAAGCAAAATCTTATGGGCATTATATACTTATTTAGTTATAGTTTTATAAATATCTATACATTCCAAACTAGTATATATTTGTATCGTGATTTTATGTCAAAACATAGCTTTTAAACAACACTTAAGGGATGCAGAGAGAAATGCTCCTCCTATGAGTGCCGCAGCCATAATTCTTTGCTACTTGAAATGGAATTGTTGATCTAAAACAACAAAGAAAGCAAGTTGATAAGTTCGGTAATTGTGTTTAGTAAGGTCGTATTGTTGTATGATTTTTTGTGGAAGATGTATGTTAGTTGTATGATTGATATATAATGCATTCTTAAGTTGACTTCAAGTCTTTCCAAAGTCTATACAAGGTCTCCTTCCACTCATATACAGGAAATTATTGTATGATTGATATATAATGCATTCTTAAGTTAACTTCAAGTCTTTCCAAAGTCTATACAAGGTCTCCTTCCACTCATATACAGGAAATTACTGTATGATTGATATATAATGCATTCTTAAGATGACTTCAAGTCTTTCCAAAGTCTATACAAGGTCTCCTTCCCCTCATATGCAGGAAATTTCCTCCCTTGAAAAAGTGGCACCAATGTGCATAACGTGACCGTGACTTGTGATTGTGAAAGCTTGCGCGAAAAAGATTTTTTATTGCAATGGGCCTGGAATTTCAGCCAGGTCTCCATCTCTCCAACTTTTTCCTGGAAATACATCGCAGTCTCATCACGCATCAATAATTTTATTAGGAAACAATAATGTTGAAGAAGTTTCATTCCAAAGATAGAGTAGGTTAAAAAGATTCTGAGACTTTAAATTATTATATCCAACGGCCCTTCTTTTCCCAATTTATAGTCATGGTCATGGTCGACAAAAACATGGCTATTGCACCTAAAGTCAAAAGCATAACTGAGAAGACGTCAAATTCTGCGATAAAATAGATCTAAAAGTATAATTGGGACCTCCTATGATAGAAAAAAAAAAAAAAAAAAAACCTAAGCTACTTTCTACGCATCTACAGTATTAGGGCGGTTTTGCTCTTCCCGTGGGCGTTAGAGTGGTTTTGCTATTAAAATACCAATCATGCAAAAGGAAACAGTATTTTAACTTTTAACATTATTTTCAAGTATGCTTTAGATTTTGGCACAAGTATTTATGTTTACTTTACATTTAAAAATGAAACGATTATTATATTTTATAGGTGATGTGATTAGTCTTGGTCTTGTTATTTTAGACATAATAATGACTGCACAAAAAGTTTAAAATATTTTTCAAAAGATTTAAATAAATTTTTTTTATATCACATTACACCATAATATTTTTAAAACTTATTAGTAACAATCTAAACTATAAGAGAATCATATTTTTATTAATTCTTAAAATCTAGACTATCAATTTAATTTGAGGTTTTGATTAAAGGTGTAACTTTTTTATATTAAAAATTTATAAAAAATTAAAATCGTTATCTTTTTTATACAAAGTGTAATAAATATTTTTTAGTAATATCAAAGTAAAAAGTAATTAAAAAATAATGATAAAATTTGAAATCTTTTATATAATGTTGAGGTGCATATAAATGACAGGCTATTAGAGACTTTTTTTAATAGAAAGGATAATACGATAATATATGATTTCAAGCACTTTTACCCTGCCGTGATATTTTAGTTTTAGTGAAATGGAGATTAACTTTTGGTTATCCTTGATTTTATTTTTAGTGAAGTGGAATTTAACGTTTGATTATCCTTATTTCATTGCATGTATAAATTTATATAAAAACAAATTTTGTGTTGTAATCTTCAAATCAAATTTTCAGATAATATTAAAAGTTAAAATTATGGATTATTAGTTATAATGTGATTAAGATCGATTAAAGTATTGTAGATGATGCAAATTGGTGCTATGAAAATGGACTTATTATTTTATTTTTATATTCACAAAAGGTAAAATGTTTTACAAAAATTTCAAATAAGTAATTGCTGTTATTTTTTAATTATTTGTGGTTAAATCTTTTATAAAAAAATTTAAGATGGAAATTACAGTTTTAACCCTAGATAAAAACGATACCTTGACTTTATTAATTAAAAGCATAATATGATAACATAAGATTTCAAGCACTCTTACCATGGCAAGCTATTTAGTTTTAGTGAATTAAAGAATAACTTTTGATTATCTTTAGTTTTACTTTAAGTGAACTGGAAATTAACTTTTGATTATCCTTATTTCACTGTGTATGAATGATATAAAAATAAGTTTTGCCTTGTAATCTCTAAATTAATATAAAAATAAGTTTTGCCTTGTAATCTCTAAATTAATTTTTTTAGAAGTTCATAAAATTTTAAAATTTTGATTGTTAATTATAATGTGATTACTAGCTTTGCAAAATTAAACTCAAACGTAGCCCAGTTCACAAGGCTCTTCGCTTTACAAGAGTTGGAGGAGGGTTATCAATATATACAACTTTTGCTTTATATTTTTACAAAAACGATGTTTCTATTATTTAAACTCATGATTTTATATTCACAAAGGAGCAATTCATGATTCAGCCTCTAAATGATGCAAATATAAATGTGAAAAATATGGTCATAATTTGAAAAAATTGTGGAGAACAAATTCGAAGTAAAATCATAATACTATTAGCACAATCATAGGAACACATAGCAAAGTGGGCAATTTACACAAATATAGACCACATCCAAAGACATAATTAAGCATAAGATAAGATGCAAAGTTAACTGTAAAAAGATATAAAAATAAGCGTCAAGCAAAGTAACAAGACATAGTTATCGATACGGAAACATGAAGATAGGATGAAAGCCTATGTTGATCAAGATGTTCTACTAGGACAACTCTTATCTGTTGCACAAGCTTTCAGAAGACTTCTTTCACAGCGACTAATTTGCCGGGCGTCTCAGAGTGCCAACTAATTGCTTAGGATACTCAGAATTCAGCACTTTAGGTACTGGTCTTCTCCGAAAATAAGCAGACGGATAAAATTGGTGAACAGAATCCTGTTTTAGTTCTTTTCGTAAAAGGAGCCGGCCGTCAAGCTTCTCCGAGGTTACCCCTAGCCCCTCTGACCCGATTACTAGTATGATGAGCATGAAGAGAACCATACGTCGGGCTGCTGTCGGATTTGCCATGTAAGAGCTATGTATATTGTCAGCAGATCTTAGAATCAGAAATCGCGGAGAGCAGATGAGCAAAGGAAAAGCCACCTGAAAGAAATTTAAGGGAAAGTAATAAGCTGGTTGGTAGAGATTTGACAATTGGACACAACTTACTCAGAAACGAGTAATTAAACAATGTCATACACAAATCGCTTCCAATTGGATCACTAGGCAGGTACATAAAGTCATAAACTGTTGTGGAGAGAGATATACGTTCAGAAGACAGAAAGAGAAGATTATATAGGACAAATAGTTCAGAGGTTTGTTCAAGTAGGGGCATCTGTCTTAAAAATACATAAAAATGGAATCAAAGAAAAACGACCGTTGTAATGGCGAATGAGGTTGACTGTATGTGAATAGTTAATTTTTTTACTAGAGAGTAAGTGTGGGCAAATATTTACTAGAGATCCAATTGGAAGCGATTTGTGTATGACATTGTTTAATTACTCGTTTCTGAGTAAGTTGTGTCCAATTGTCAAATCTCTACCAACCAGCTTATTACTTTCCCTTAAATTTCTTTCAGGTGGCTTTTCCTTTGCTCATCTGCTCTCCGCGATTTCTGATTCTAAGATCTGCTGACAATATACATAGCTCTTACATGGCGAATGAGGTTGAATGTATGTGAATAGTTAATTTATTTACTAGAGAGTAAGTGTGGGCAAATATTTACTAGAGAGTAAAGCTAAAGATATTTATTTTAATAAATTTATTATATAACATCAATCTTGTTAGAAGAACTATTTTATTTAAAAATAATCAATTATCAATAATACGAAAAATTATTAATGTCCAATAAAGCATTATACAAATAATTTATAGATGTAAAACAAATAAATATATTAAAAATCAAGGTTTAGATTCAACTTATAAATAATATCAAAATAAAATTTTCTTTGGACATTAAATTAGAAAATGTTTTCCACCTAACCATTGTTTTGCCATCAATTTAGGAGTTTTCCTTTATCAATACTAGAAGGTTAGTTTTCAAATTTTATCTTCCTATTAATTGTTTTCCTTTAGATTGTGATCCACTACAAGAATTCCCGATGGAAAATACCGACGGAAAACGCGTGTGTTATATCGGTAATATAAATTTCCGACAGAATAATACGACATACAACAACATCATTAAAACGGCCGTAGGTAAATTTAACAACGGACATATTATGTATCCGTCGGTAAATATACCGACGGAAGGATATAATCGTGGGTAAATTTGCCGACGAACGGATATAACCGTCGGTAAGTTTGTTGACGGTAGAGGTAATTTCGTCGATAATCTGTAGTTCGCGGTTGCCATATTATCGATGGAAAAAGAAGAACGGTCGGTAAATATCATACAATTTACCAATGGTTTGAGATGTGTCGTCGGTAAACCATAGTTCAGACAATCCTAATAGTGTCAATATTACAGACGTAAGAAGAAGAACGTTCGGTAAATATCATACAATTTACCGACAGTTTAAGGTGTTCCAACGGTCAATATGGTGTATTTTTTCGACGGGCTTTTATATTCTGTTAGTAAATAAAATTAAGGAATTAAAAAAAATCCTGACATTAAATTTTATTTCATGATCTTATGGTAAATACATAATTTTAATAGTTATGAGTTATCTGTGCATAATATTTTTATTTGTTTATATATTTAATTTATTTAACAGAAAGTTGATTGATGATATAAAGTTAAAATTGTCTTAATTGATAATAAATATTTAACTTGACTCGATAAAATAAAAGATTAAAAAATCCCATGATCATTGATAAAATTTTAATATTATTAAATAACTAATAATCATGTTTATTATCCTTTTATAGAATTTCATATAAATGTAAACAAAATGCTTTTATTATGTTTTGATTTTGATTATATGTTTATTTGTTTATTTTGATTATATGTTATAGTTTTTGTTTTCTGAAAAATGAATAAGATAATTGATTATTTAAGCCAAGCTATCGCAAAAGACGCAAGAGTACAACGATAGTCAAGTTACAAAATACTTGCCTATCAAAACACTATTGGAAGTTACAAATACTACTAGTAGAGGACTAGCTTTGTATTACAACAATAGCTTTAAAAATACTACCTTCGTGAGGAGCTCCTCCCCCTCTTGCCGATTTTCCCCCCTTTCTTCTGCTCCTTCCCCCCCCTCTCCTAACCCGTCCGCTGTCGTCCCTGCTCACAAATCTTGGAAGCAGGTAGTTGATGATTCCATCCCGACTTCTCTGAGTTACACTCCCCCGTGTGAAATCGACGGGAAGCTCATTGTTTCCCCTGACCTGGCTACTCTTCAAACGGGTGCTGAATCTTGGAAATCCACTCTGATGGGTTTTTTCCTTGATAAAAGACCAGCCTTTCCTCATCTTCAGCGGTGGGCGACTAAAACTTGGAGGAACAGGGGACTCGTTGATGTCCTTCTCTCGGAAGATAACCTCCTTCTCTTTTCCTTCTCCTCCGTCTCTGCTGCTTACAAAATCCTCGAGGAAGGGCCTTGGCATTTCGGGAGTCAGCCTCTTTTTCCCCAACTATGACAGCCGGGTCTCACGTTGGACACTATCAAGGTACAGAGCTTGCCTATTTGGGTTAATTTTCACCAAGTTCCCCTGGAGTATTGGACGACTCTCAGTCATCTCGCCAGCTTCATCGGCAAGCCACTCTGCATGGACGAGAACACAACGCATAAGAAACGTATTGGATATGCCCGTGTCTGTGTAAGTATTCCCCTCTCCAAAGACCTTCCTTCTGAAATTCCTATCATGAGACTTGGAGACGGGAATAACTTATGGGAGGACAGCATTGCTGTCTCTTACCATTGGAGGCCCCCTCTTAAGGCTTCTTTGTCGATTTGGAAACCCACGGGGAGGATGTTTTCTACTGGTTGTTATTCTGAATTGATGAATCTTAGTGAGACTTCCCCTGGAGGGGCTGGCCACTTGTGTTCTACTGCCCCCTTAGACTCAATCGTCACTGCTAATGTGGATCTCGCTTCTGCTCCGACATCAGGTTCTTCTAGGGCTTGTCCCTCTGCGACTAACCCTCTTGTTGTATCTCCTTCTAGGGAGACTGGCCACTCGTGCTCTACTATCTCAACCGTCACTGCCACCGTAGCTCCTGCTCCGACATTGGCGTCTTCTGAGGCTCGTCACTCTGAGCTTGCTTCTCTTCTCCCTCTGTCGCTGTCAACTTCTTCTGTGTTGACTGTGAATAGTGTTTCTGCCTTGACTGATAATACTGATTCTACTTTGGGTCCGAGCTCTTCTCCCCCCAATCTTGAGAAGGTAGTCGTTCGGATATTATGCCCCCCTATGGAATGTTCTAGTTTACCTGCTTCCCCTCAATTCTCTGAGCCATCTACTGATCCATTAGTTCGGGATGTCCCTGGCCCCTCTTCTCCTTGCACTTCTGCTGCCGAGAGTAGTGGTATTCCTACTAGAAAATCCAAAAGAGGCAAGAGTACAGGCCTCACCACTTCTGTGTCTTAATATGTTGATTTTAGCTTGGAATGTCCGTGGTCTTAATCTCCCTTCCAAGTTACAGGCTCTAAAGGACTTTGTGATTCGAGAACGATCTGTGTTGTTTGGTTTAATTGAAACTAAAATCAGATTGGCTAATTTGAATAAACTCCACATTTTGGGCCCTCAATGGAGCTGGATTTCAAATCACCAGCATCATGCATTTGGCCGGATTATAGTTTGTTTTAATCCTACTGAAGTTAAAGTTGACATAACTGAGGTTACCGATCAAATTATGCATCTTTGAGTATTGATTTTGCAAGGCCACCTTGACTTCTTTGTTTCTTTTGTGTATGCCAGCAATTTTGAATTTCAGTGCCGGGATCTTTGGAATACCATCCGCCATGTTAGTAGTTCTGTTTCTAAACCTTGGCTCCTATGTGGGGATTTCAACACTACCCTCTATTCTTTGGAGGCTCAAGGTAATATTAGTTTTCGTAATTACGCCATTTACTTATTGGATTGCTTGGAGCAGGTTGGATTATCTGACCTTAGTTCAGCTGGTCATTTCTTTACATGGTCTAATAAGCAAAAGGATTGGTGGTTTATTCGGAAGAAGCTTGATCGAGCACTTGTTAATAATCTTTGGCTTTAGTCTTTCCCTAGCAGCTCAGCTATGTTTTTGGACCCTCTCTTTTTGGATCACACTCCCATTCGGATTTCCCATTTGGTTCCAACCGTGGTTGCCCATTACCTGTTTCGCTTCAATAATTATTTAGTTACAGTTCCTGGTTTTGGGGATGCTTGTTTGCGTGGAGTTACATATGACTGTCGAGGAACTAAGTAGTTTGTCTGTGTACAGAAATTGAAAGTTATTAAACAGGCCCTTAAACTTCTTAAGGCCTCTCAGGGCTCCACCCTTAAAGCACTCAATCAGACCAGATCTGAGCTTACTCGAGTGTAGACTCTTTTATCTGATACCCCAGTGAGCCAGCTTCTTCTTGATCAGGAAAAGATCACCCTCACCAACTATCTGCAAGCTGTTAGCAATCACTCTTTTTTTTTTGCAGCAACGAGCTAGAATCAATTGGCTTCAAGATGGCGACAGTTGTAATCAGTTTTTCTTCCACTCTATTCTTTCTGGACGGAACCAGAACAAGATTCATTCCATTTCTCATAATGGCACTGTTATTCATGATCAGATGGCTATTAGGGAAGCAACTTTGGATTTTTTTCACCACCTCCTTGGTACTGCTGATCATATTTCTGTCTCTCCTCGAGATTTACAGTGTCTTAACCTTAAGCAGGTTTTACCCTCGGTTGCTCCTCTCCTAACCAGACCGGTGGAGGATAAAGAAATTGAGGCTTGTGTTTTTAATATGAATGGCAAGAATGTAAGCGATCTAGAAGGGGGGGTTGAATAGATCTCTAAAGCTTTTAAATAATTCTATAATAAAATCAGAAGTTAATTCACACAAAACCAATTTAATCAAAATCAAATGCAAAGAGTAGGGAAGAAGAGCAAACA
>JAOTAX010000007.1:24804124-24815116 GCA_025629825.1 Erythroxylum guanchezii
CCACCCCCCATTAGGTCATAAAATGAGTATTTATATTGTCTTGGGTTCAAAGAAACCTAGTTTTTGTCAAACAGGAGAAAGCAGATTGTCCTTGAGCCGACAATATCCGTTTAGCGAACCTTCCCGGGTCTGGGAGAGATCTTAGCCAGGCAATTTTTGTTAAACGGACATCATGTTGATTTAGCGGACCTTCTCGAGTCTAGGAGTGATTGGAGTCATCTTCGAAGGCGTCCTTGAATGACCTTAATCCAACATCCACAGTAAAAGTTATGCCTTTTAACCCCGAAATATATCCATTTGTACCTATCAAGCAATAAAGTTGAAATGTGTGAGAACTAACCAATTAAAGCTTCAAGTTCACATAGAAATAAGTCAAATTCCAATTCATCCCAAAATCATATAAGAATAATTTGACTTATCAAATTTTCTCACACTTAAACTATTGCTTGTTCCCAAGCAAAACAAAAAAAAACTAACTACTAGATCCTTAACCAAGTTATTGATTCCACTTTCGTAGGTGTACAGTGGCATTTAGCATATGCCACAAGCCTCTAAAGCACTATGCGTCCATAATGGAGCAGTTATAGTCTGCTGAAGGTTTACTTAAAATGAATGATACCCATAAATATTTCCTTTTCATCATTTCACACCTAATCATCATCACAGCTCAATCCAATAAGTCGAAAGCATTATAGGTAAGAATTGAAACATAGACACAAGGTCACATAATACTTCATAAATTAGACCACAACTAAGCAACAATAAGACCTCATAATGCTTCAATTAATCAAAATCACATGCCATAAATGAAGTCTCTCATAAAGCATTCAGTTTCACATACAAATGTTTAAGGGCTACTCTCAATCACCTTCTCATGCATGTCTCTTATCATAAGCTTGCATTTTATCTACTTCTCCATTACTCCCATCTATGACATATCCATGAATCAAAAAGGTCTTTATTCCTTTGGTTGTAATGGGGCCAAGGGGTAAAGTAGGCTATGAAAGAAATGATAGAAATTCAAATATTCAACAATTAGTAAAGAAGAAATCACAAATCTTACAATCATTTTTGGCAAACTCTACTGAAAAAGTGCCCTACAATCATAAATTCCACTAACTCTATTGTTACAATTTCCAGCAGTCTTTCACCTTGAAAACTGAAGTGAACACACTTTATTTGTTATTATCACATTTTCTTTTTCTTATTCTCTTTTTTTTTGTTTTTGACAGCATGCTTCCTCAATTACCATAAAAATACCCCCACACTTTTTCCTTTGTATACCTATCAATAAAAATATTAAATGCACAACATTAATAGCTCTACTAACCATTGAACAAGGGTGAATTCGTTTTTTTTGGTTTAAGGTTTTTTGGAATAGGTTTACAAAGAAAAAGGCTCAAATACAATCACTAGGCACAAAGGGTTCACTAGGGGATGGACGTATAAAAAGGGTTAGCTATTTGGCTCAAGCGCAATCCTAGTGCCTTTTATCACTTTCATGAACATACCATAACATGATTATGTAACCTCGAAGAGATGCAATGCAAGTTCTAGAAGTAAACATACATGGAAGAGAAAATTATACATGCAAGTCCTATTGTGACGAGGTATGTAGTCCATTTAATCGTATTATGCATGTTATTTAAGATCAATCTTATCCATAATGCAATTAACTCATTACATTGGATTATAATGACAATTAGATTGTGAAAGATGTATAAATATGCAAACATGCCTGATGAGAATATGTACAATTAGTTCATGCAAAACTACCCAAAACAATTTTTTTATTATTTGGAAATTGTAAAATGATTTAATGTCAAACAATGTATACACGACCATCAATTTATCCTCCCTCACACTTAAAACCCATAGTGTCCTCAAGGTGAGGAAAGATAAAGAAAAAGCAATGCAATTAACGGAAGGCAGAGTAAAGGTAGAGAAACCCCCTGAAATAGTAGATTGCCTAAATTCTGTACCCTATGTTCATTTCTCCCATCAGGCTATACAAATTATGGAGATGAAGCAAAATGAAACTGAAGTTAGTGTTACAATATACCAACACAAAATTAAAGTTAGGGCGAGATTAAAAGTAAAATGCACAATTACATGCATATGAAGTCAGATGCAAATGTAATCCTATGGCCCTATGATATCATTGTGCTTATGAAGGTGGTTGTTGGTCCATGAAAGTCCTCAACATGTCTTCTATTCTGGCTTGTGACACCATGAGATTGCTTACTTCTACTCGATGATCTCTAATATCTGCCTGGACTTCTTGCATCTGGGCCAAAATTTGGGTATCTACTGGAACTAAGCTAGCTCTCAATTGCTGTGCCGCAGGGACATTCTGAGTGTGCCTCGGCCAATGTGGATTGATCTACCCATGAGGAGATTGTACGTGACTTCAAATTCCCTCGTTTTGTCAGCATTACGACATCCACCTCAGTCGTATAAGCCAATGCTTCATTTCTCTTGACGACCTTAAGATGTCCAAACAACTGGTTTAATAGGACTGGAAGCACAAATCTCTCCGTCTCTGCCTTGTGGCGTACCACTTGCCACATCGAGGTCATTATCATCTTAGCAGCATCAATGCCCTGAAATTGATCATCGTGGCAAAACATTTTATCCTAAATATACAAATCTTCGTAGCGGTGGTATCCAGAATCACTAGCTTTGGGCACGACATTATGCGCCAGCAGAAAAGCTACCAACCTTGGTCTGATGTCAAGGTATTTGCAGTGCATAAAGGACCGTTGATTTGTAGAACGCTAAGTAACTCTAATCCCGAGCCGATCCATAGCATCGTCCTCATCCTATGTACTATCATATGAACACCTGGCCCACTTGTCAAAGGACAGGACATTGCCTCCCATTGGCAGCTCTAAATGTCTACAAATAAGCTCTTCGATTATAACCACCGCTTCCCCATTGACTCGGGAAGTGAGCAAGGGTGGTTTTTTTTTTTTTCTGGCTTCTACACTAAGGTTGGCATAGAATTGTTTGACTGCCTCCGGGTAATATGCACCTTTGAGGGTCAACAATTTTCCCTAATGAAACTTGTCTAAATTCGCCCTTACGTGGCACACTTCATCAATATTCTCCACCACTAAGACTTCAATCAAAAATTTGTTATTTCTTTTCTTATTGTACCACTCTTCGCATTGTGCATTGATGAACATGGGTTGCTCCGAAACAGGTTCTTCTGTTTCTTCGACTAGATTTTCCCCCCAACTGATCGAGAGGATTGGCTAGTGTTCTTCCTTGTGGATTGCTTAAACTGAGACATCTTGTGGTGACCTCACAACCCGTAATAATTTCAAACAAATGGATCTCAAACCCCAACAACCAAGCAACAATTTTCTTTCAAACTCAATCTAACAACTCCACACATCCGAACCTTCTCAAATCCAAACACCACCTGAACTTCAGTTCAATCAATCCAACACTTCAATATAAATCAACC
Organism: Erythroxylum guanchezii; assembly: GCA_025629825.1. Classification (NCBI taxonomy): domain Eukaryota; kingdom Viridiplantae; phylum Streptophyta; class Magnoliopsida; order Malpighiales; family Erythroxylaceae; genus Erythroxylum; species Erythroxylum guanchezii. The sequence continues at coordinate 24,807,597 of JAOTAX010000007.1, forward strand.
CAAAATCAATAACAAAATCTGAAATTCATCTTCAATCCCATCCCACCATTTCAACAAAATCTAAAGTTCAATTCACTCTCAACCCAATACTTCAATATAAATCAGCCCCTTCACCTTCAATACACAATCCAAAACTCACCATCAATCTCAACCTAATACTTCAATACAGCAATAAGCTCTTCAAATTCGATAACACAATCTAAAATTTATCTCAGTCTCAATCCACACTTCGCTATGTAACAATATACCAATCAAACTCAGCAGTATTATGCACACATTGAAATTCTACCATTGAAGAACACTTATCCATACCCAATAGAGGCAGAAGTTACATGAAATCTGCCCAAAATCTCAAGACAACCCTACTGTTGATGCCAAGTGACTGAAGAGAGGAAGGCAATTTGAGAGGCTAGGGCTAGCTGGGATGGAATGTCGTGGGGATGGGGTTAGTGAAGGGCAGAGAAAGGGAGAAGAACGAAAAAAAGTATGGAAAATCTTGGGCTAGAGGGTGGCTGGCATGGACGAAGGTGAGAGAGAACGTAGGGGAGACCAGGAGATGGCAATAGGGTAGAGAGAAAATGCAGGAAAAGAAAAGAGAAAAGGTGTTTTAAATCTGAATGTAAGCAATGTCCATTAAGCAGACATGATGTCTGCTAAACGGAAATTTACGGGTCTGTGTGGTTTTTTGGAAGATCCATGTCCGCTAAATGGACCTTTATGGGTTTCTTTTGCTGTTTTGAAGTTGTAGCTCTGTTAAGTAGACATTAGGTCCGTTTAATGGACACTTATGGGTCTATCTGTACTGTGTTGAGTCTGTAGTCCGTTAAACGGACTTTCTCGACCTTTTTAAGCTTTTCTCACCTTGTCCACTCTTCTTTTGTTGCCTCTAACCATTCAATTATATCATAGGACTACATGCATGATGTATGAGTGCTAAAAATAAACATTAAAATAAAACAAAGAGACATTGCCACTTACCACCTTTATACTTAACATGGGTCTTACCTCTAAGGTTGAAGAGTCATGATCTTGCTATTCCTTATGTTATTGGGAGATGTCATTAGGATGTGTCACAAACATTATCCCTATGCACACACACAAACTAGAATAAGAAGATGTGACAAAAATGAAAAATTTTTAAATAACAAGAAGATGTGACAAAAATGAAAAATTTTAAAATAACAAAGGGTTATAAACATTGGGTTGCCTCCCAATAAGCTCTAGATTTAAGGTCCTCAGTTGGACTCGGCCATCATGACGTCAATTTTTGAATACAATGGTGGAAATACATCCAACCATTTCTCCCTCCAAATAGTGCTTAAGTCGTTGTCCATTGACCAAAAAGGGCTATTGATCATCCCTTTTAATCTCCACAGCTCCATATGGGTATACTTTTGTCACCATGAAAGGTGCCGACCATCTTGATCGCAATTTCCCTAAAAACAATTTCAAACGAGAGTTAAATAACAAAACATTTTGACCATGTTTAAATTCTCACCAAAGGATATGTTTGTCGTGGAAGGCCTTAGTTCTCTCCTTGTATATTAGAGCATTCTCAAAAGCAACTAGGTGAAATTCATCTAACTCATTCATCTCCATTAGTCTCCTTTGCCTTGCTTCCTTGAGATCATAGTTCAACTTCCGGATTGCCCATAATGCCTTGTGGTCAATTTCAACCGGAAGATGGCAAGATTTCCCAAAGACTAATCTATAAGGAGACATCCCTAAGGGAGTCTTGTTTGCTGTCATGTATGCCCAAAGAGCATCATCGAGCTTCAATGCTCAATCCTTTCTTGAGGTATTAACATTTTTTCTAAAATTTGCTTGATTTTCCTGTTAGATGCCTCAACTTGGTCGTTAGTTTGAGGGTGGTAGGTGGTTCCAAACTTAAAATGACACCTATATTTTGCCAATAGAGATTTGAATTGATGATTTTGAAAATGTACCTATTGTCACTGATTATAGCTCTTGGAACACCAAATCTTGAGAATATATGCTTCTTGACAAATTTGACAACACTAGCTCTAGTGTTGTTTGACAAAGCTGTGGCTTCCACTCATTTGCATATATAATCAACTGCCATAAACGGTCCCATGAAGTCCAGACCCCATACATCAAATAGTTCCACCTCTAGAATCCCTGACTGAGGCATCTCGTGTTTTCTACCAATGTTCCCCGTTCTTTGACATTTACCACAAGTCATGACAAAAGTTTTAGCATCCTTAAAAAGAGTAGGCCAATAAAACCCAGATTCTAAAACGTTTGCCGTCGTTTTGTTAGTCCCATGGTGTCCTCCATAAAGAGAAGCATGGCAATGATGCAGCACTGATCACATCTCCTCATTAGGTATACATCTTCTAATTATCCCATCAGCACACCTTCTAAAGAGCAACAGGTCTTCCCAAAAGTAATTCCTTACCTTAGATAAGAATTTCCTTCTCTTATGGTATGAATAATCACCATGGATAATGTTAGACATCAAAAAATTAACATGATCGGCAAACCAAGGAACATTTTCCTTAACAGACCATAGATTCTCATCAGGAAAGGCATCATTAATCGGTTCGGCTCCCAGCTTGTCACCTTGCTCAAGTCGCGAGAGATGATCAGCCACTGAGTTTTTCGATCCCTTCTTATCTCTAATTTCCAAATCAAATTCCTGCAAAAATAAAATCTATCTGATTAACCTTAGTTTTGCATCTTTCTTTGTAAGCAGATATTTCAAGGCGGAATGGTCAGTGTACACAATGACTTTGGACCCAACAAGATAAGATCTAAATTTATCGAATGCAAAAACTACTGCTAGCAATTCTTTTTCTATAGTAGCATAATTAATTTGAGCATCATTAAAAACTTTGCTAGCGTAATAAATGACATGTAATTTCTTATCCTGCCTTTGTCCTAAGACGACTCTAAGTGCATAATCACGAGCATCACACATCAGCTCAAAAGGGAGATTCCAATTCGATGTGGCCATTATAGGAGCTGAGGTAAGTTCCTTCTTCAACCTGTCGAAAGCATCAAGACATTCATTAGTAAATTCATAAGGAACTTCCTTTTGCAATAAAGCACATAATGGTTTTGAGTTCTTGGAAAAATCTTTAATAAATTTACGGTAGAACCCTGCATGTCCAAGAAAACTCCTTATCGCTCTAACCGAATTGGGAGGGGGCAACTTGTTGATGACTTTAATTTTCGCTGGATCCACCTCTATTCCATTGTTAGAGATTTTGTGGCCTAAGACGGTTCCTTCTTGTACCATAAAATGACACTTTTCCTAATTCAACACAAGATTGGTTTCTTCACACCTCTGTAGAACCTGTTCTAAATTGAACAGTCATGCATCAAAAGAAGAACCAACAATAGAAAAATCGTCCATAAATACCTCAATTATATTCTCCACCATGTCAGAGAATATGAACATCATATAGCGTTGGCAAGTGGCAGGAGCGTTGCACAAACCGAAAGGCATCCTATGATACGTAAATGTACCATAGGGACAAGTGAAAGTGGTTTTCTCGTGATCCTCCGGGGCTATCAAAATTGGTTATAACCTAAATAACCATCTAAAAAGCAATAATAATCATGCCCTACTAATCTTTCTAACATTTGATCAATAAAGGGAAGAGTGAAGTGATCTTTTTTAGTTGCTGCATTTAATTTTCTATAACCTATACAGACCCTCCACCTTGTCACAACCTTAGTGGAAATTAACTCATTACTATCATTGAAATGACAGTCATGCCACCTTTCTTTGGCACCACCTGCACAAGACTTATCCAAGAACTATCAGAAATAGGATAGATAATTCCTGCATCAAGTAGTTTAAGTACCTCAAATCGCATAACTTCCTTCATGTTAGGGTTGATCCTCCTTTGATTTTCCACACTAGGTTTGTGGTTTTCTTCCATTAGAATCCTGTAAACACAAATAGAAGGGCTAATTCCCTTTATGTCAGCAATAGCCAATTTGTGTTCACGTAACACCCTTAATAACTTCTCTTCTTGAGAGGAATCCAAAAAAGAAGAAATGATAACCGGATATGTATTTGATTCTCCTAAGAATGCATATCTCAAATGAATTGGAAGTTGTTTTAATTCGGGTTTTGGTGGGCTCAATATGGAGGGTAACAATTTAGGTTTAGGAGGACCCAATTCTTCAATTTGGGGTCTATACCTAAAACCATTACCTTGCAATCTATATGCATAGTCCACTAGCACATCATCCCATTCATTCTCATCTATTCCTAAAGTTACGCATGTTTTTAAGGCATCATCACACATTAATTCAGGAAGAGATTTAAATGTAAGACAATCAATTACATCTATCCTATAGGTGACTTCATCGAAAGAGGGACCCCTTAAAACTTTGAAAATGTTAAACAGTTCTTCCTCATCACTGACTCTCAAGGTTAGCTTACCATTTGGAACATCAATCAATGCTCCACCAGTGGCTAAAAATGGTCTTCCTAAATTATAGGAACTTGCATGTTAAAATCCGTCTCAAGCACAACAAAATCAGCTGGAATTATAAGCTTACCAACTTTCACCAGTAACTCCTCAACTATACCAATAGGATATCAAATTGATCTATCAGCTAGTTGCAATGAAATTGTAGTTGGTTTGAGTTCACCAATTCTGAGCATATTATAAAGAGACAAGGGAATAATATTAATGCATGCACCTGGGTCACATAAGCATTGAAAAACATTATATTCACCGAAGTGACAAGGAATAGTGAAACTCCCTAGATCCTTTAACTTAAGAGGTAGTTTATTTTGTAAAATAGAACTACACTCCTCAGTTAAGGCTACCATAGCAAAATTATCAAGCTTTTTTTTGTTGGAGATGATTTACTTCAAGAATTTGGTGTAAGCAGGCATCTCGGCAAGAGCTTCGGTAAAAGGGATGTTGAACTGGATCTTCTTAAAAAGGTCAAGGAATTTCTAAAATTTGGAATCATCATGCTTCTTCTTGACCCTTTGAGGGTATGGTATGGGTGGTACAAAGGAAAATCCTAAACTTAGTGAAGACTCTTTCTTTGATGTTTCTTTTAGGTCTTCACTTTCACCCAAATTCTCACTTTCAGCATCCTTGGCTTTCTTCTCTTTAGGAACCATACCTTCCACTACATTACCACTCCTTAAAATCACTGCCATACAATCTTGTTTCGGATTCACTTGGGTATTGCGAGGCATGTTCCCTTTACCTCTTTTGCCACTTGACTGATTTGCACCTCTAAATTTCTAATAGTAGCTTGGTTGGACTGAATGTTCTGCTCCATCCTATTCATGGTTTAAAAGCCAGCTTGAGCACTTTGATCCATCTTGCTCATAAGTTTAGAAAACATATCTTTAAGCCGATCCACCTTTTTCTCTCACAGGGAACAAAATTGTTATGGCGCAGAGGATGAAGGAGGTGAGTACTACTATTTTGGTGGTACTTAGAACCCAGGTGGTCCCATTGGTTTGGCAGCCCCTTGATTCTTTCATGAGAAGTTCGGATGGAACTTCCAACCTTCATTGTAAGTGCTTGAGAAAGGATCAAATCTCTTACCTTGTCTACCATTGTTCACATAGTTCATCTCTTCCTTTGTCATTGTTGCCTCAATGTTCATACAACCAGCTACTGTATGCCCAAATCTTCCACAAAGAATGCAAGAATCCCTACTAGACTTGTTATCGTTCATCAACATATTCAACTTCTTATCGATCTCGACAACTTGGTAGGCCATGTCAGTTTTAGAACTCACTTCATTAGAAGCAGCAGCTTTACTCCTAGTCACTTTACAATGTAAATTCTTCGCAACCTTTTTGAAAATATTCCATAATTCTTAGGAACTCAGATTGCTAATATTCCCACCAGCGGTCAAATCCACCAAGGGTTGATTGTGATAAGTGAGACCATAGTAGAAGAACTGAGTCAACGAGTATGTATCAAATCCATGGTGAGGGCATTGGTTAAGGAGATCATTAAATCGTTCCCATGCTTCATGAGATTTTTCTCCTTCTTTTTGCAAGAACCAATGTATCATCTTCCTGAGTTTGAGAGTTTTGTGGGCTAGGTACCACTTCATCATAAAAATCTCCATTACCTTATCCCAAGTATTAATGGAATCTACCTCCAAACTCAACAACCAATTTCTAGCTAATCCCTTCATGCAACAAGGAAAACACCTTAGCCTTAACTCATCTTCAGACAATCCATACAATGGAAGAGTTTGAACTGTCGCTTAGAAATCTCTCATGAAGGCTAGAGCATCTTCATTCAACATCCCAATAAATTGTGGCAACATAGATAGGTGAATCTGCTTCAGCTCATAATTCCTTGCTGCTGCAGTTAATCGAATGTAGGAGGGGTTACCAACAATAAATGGCATTTGATGATCTCTAATTCTCCTTACCACAGGATTAACAACAACCAATTTAGCTTGATTTCCTTCATGGAATTGTTTGTTTCCCATATCTTATTCCCCATGAAGATCTAGAATTTGATTATTGTTTGCCATCTGTCTTCTTCTTCGGGCATTGTTCCTTCTGCAAGTCTGTTCAATTTCAGGATTTAACTCAATAAGCTGATTGTCATTCAAATTTCTTAAATGTCTTAAGTGCATACAGCTCCTGAAATCAACAAAAAGAAAGGGTTCAAAATAAATCAATGGAAGAAAACTTAAGGTAATAATAAAAAATATATAACTAGAATTAATGGCAGCAAATATAACTAAGTCCCCGACAACGGCACCAAAAACTTAATCGTCAAAATCTGCAAGTGCACAGAGTCATTCTTAGTACCTACAAATCGAGTATTCCAAGGTCGTCTCCCACAAGAACTAAAATACTCACCACCGAATTAATCCTAATTACTTGATCGAAATTGACAATAAACTTAAAAGATGATAGCATTTAGGTAGACAGTAAATTGTAAATACTAAAAAATAACAAACAAGGATAATTTGATGATTTAAACTTAGGGCTTTAGGGTTCACCAACTTAAGAGATTGATTAATAAATTATGAAGTTGATTGAATGACAGGTTATAGTAACAATTGCAAAACTTTACTCATACCCTCTCTCAAGACATACATCAATATCTAACTAGTTGATTACCATTTCTCAATGTGCAACTTAACTAGTCAAATTCATGAAAAATAAGCAACCACAAGCTATCACACTAGCTTATGATATCTCTATCTCTAAATCTAATGTGTTTATCTTCCTAGTGCATAAATCATATTTCACCTCTCAGTTTATCATATGATTCCTAAGATGGCATCTATAGTGATCAAACATAGAGACAACACTGAATTGCAAAAGAGATAAACATAACCCAAGAACTTTCATTCAACACCAATCAATCCATAAAATACAAATCAATCCCCCAAAAAGGTTACATCCCTCGACCCTAAAGGAGGTTTAGTTCCAAAACATGATAACAGAAACCATAAACATAAAGATGCTCAACATTCAAGAAAGAGTAGAGAGAGAAGGTAGAGAGAACACAAAACAAGATTGCTTCCAATGC
>JAOTAX010000007.1:24815216-24829626 GCA_025629825.1 Erythroxylum guanchezii
AACCCGCTCAGGCTTTATGAGGGTTAAATGAATTCGATTTTGGATCAATTGTTGGGCCCTGTTTAAGGAGTAAGCTCATGCTTTATAAGATTTCAATGAATTAACCCTAAAGGGTAAGATGCACATGTTGCATGATTTCTGAAAAGTGTGAAAAAGAAAATACTAAGGAGTAATGGAGAAGATCAGGTATCATGTTTCCGCAAGCGTTGGGCTCTGGAATCAAGCGGGACCCAACATGTATGGTATCAGAGCAAGAGTTGGATTCCGGAAGCAAACGGATCCAACATTTGTGGTATTTTGTCAAGGGTTGGACTCCGGATTCAAGCGGTGTCCAACACATAAAGATGCTCAACATTCAAGAAAGAGTAGAGAGAGAAGGTAGAGCGAACACAAAATAAGATTACTTCCAATCCTTGATGTAATCTCCAAAACTTCCACTTTGCCTCTTCTTTTTTGCCTCCTTAAGTGATAACCTCGTTTTCAGTGTCCATCCCCACATTAGGTCTTAAAAATGAGTTTTTATAGTGCATTGGGTTCAAAGAAACCTGGTTTTGGCTAAACAAGCGAAAGCAAACTGTCCTTGGGCTGACAAAGTCCGTTAAACAGACTTGATGTCTGTTTAGTGAACCTTCTCGGGTTTGGGAAGTGAAGTTGGCAAACAATGTCTGTTAAACAGACATAATATCCATTAAGTGAACCTTCTCAAGTCTCTAAAGTGGAATTGTTCAGGCAATGTCCGTTAAACGGACATTAAACTGATGTATAATAGTCATTTACAAAATGCGCACTTTTGACACCTTTAGTTGATAGAATCTCTCCTCGAAGTCTTTACGGAAGTTGTAGCACTCGGAGTCCTATTAAAAAGCATCCTTGAATGACCTTAATTTGAAATCCAAGGTAAAAGTTATACCTTTTCCCCCGAAATTTATCCACTTGTACCTATCAAGCAATAAAGTTGAAATATGTGAGAACTAACCAAATAAGGCTTCAAATTCACATAGAGATAAGTCAAATTAGCTCTAATTCATCCTAAAATCATATAAAAATAATTTGACTTATCAAATTCTCCCACACTTAAACTACTGCTTGTCCCTAAGCAAAATAAAAGAAGACTAACTACTAAATCCTTAACCAAGTTACTGATTTCACTTTCGTAGGTGTACGGTGGCATTTAGCATATGCCACAAGCCTCTAAACCACTATGTATCCATAATGGAGGAGTTATAGTCTCATGAGGGTTTACTTAAAATGAATGGTTCCCATAAACATTTCCTTTCCATCATTTCACACCTAATCACCATTATAGCTCAATCCAAAAAGTCGAAAGCATTATAGGTAAGAATTGAAACATAGATGCAAAGTTACATAATACTTCATAAATTAGATCACTACCAAGTAGTAATAAGACCACATAATGCTTTAATTAATCAAAATCACATGCCATGAATGAAGTCTCTCATAAAGCATTCACTTTCACACAAAAGTGTTTAAGGGTTACTCTCAATCCTCTTCTTATGCATGTCTCTTACCGTAAGCTTGCATTTTATCTACTTCTCCTTTACTCCCATCTGTGGCATATCCATAAATCAAAAAGGTCTTTATTCCTTTGATTGTAATGGGGCTAAGGGGTAAAGTAGGCTATGAAAGAAAGGATATGAATTCAAATATTCAACAATTAGTAGAGCAAAAATCACAAATCTTACAATTCTTTTTTTGCGAGCTCTACTAAAAAAGTGCCTTACAATCATCATGTTTATGAAACTCCACCAACTCTATTGTCACAATTTCCATCATTCTTTCACCTTGAAATTTGAAGTGAACACGTTTTATTTATTAATATCACATTTCCTTTTTCTTTTTCTCTTTTTTTTTGTTTTTGACAGCATGGTTCTTCAATTACCATAAAAACACCCCCACACTTCTTCCTTTGTATACCTATCAATAAAAATATTAAATGCACAACATTAATAACTTTTCTAGCCATTGAATAAAGGTAAAATTGTTTTTCTTGGTTCAAGGTTCTTTGGAATAGGTTTACAAAGAAAAAGGCTCAATTATAATTACTAGGCACAAAAGGTTCACTAAGGGATTGATGTATAACAAGGGTTAGCTATTTGGCTCAAGCTCAATCCTAGTGCCTTTTATCACTTTTATGAACATACCATAACATGATTATGTAACCTCAAAGAGATGCAATGCAAATTTTAGAAGTAAACACACATGGAAGAGAAAATTATATCGCTCATAAGAAAAGTAGGATTGAGCGCAATCCTTTAGGTCTAGAATAGCTCACTTGATGATGTTTACTCATTCAATAGCATGCTCATTCAATCAATTTAACATTATATCATCCTATTGTGGCAAGGTATGTAATCCATTTAATCATATTATGCATCATATCTAAGATCAATCTTATCCATAATGCCATTAACTCATTAAATTGGATTATAATGACAATTAGATCGTGAAAGATGTATAAATAAGCAAACATGCTTGATGAGAATATGTACAATTAATTCATGCTCTTTTTCATTATTATATTTTTATTGGATATTGTAAGAAGATTTAAGGCTAAACAATGTATGCACTAAAATTTATCCTCCCCCTACACTTAAAATCCACATTGTCCTCAATGTTAGGAAAGATAAAGAAAAAGCGATGTAATTAATGGAAGGCATAGTAAGGGTAAAGAAACCCCATGAAACAGTCGATTGCCCAAATTTTGTACCCTGTGTTCATATCTCCAATCAAAGTATACCCATTGTGGAGATATAGCAAAATCATACTACAGTTCTTCTTACAATTGCCAACATAAAATCAAAACAAGGGTGAGATTAAAAGTAAATTACTCAACTACATGCATGAGAGTTTAATGCAATCCTAAAGCTAAATCTAAGGCCCTATGATATCATGGTTCCTTAGGAGGTTGTTGTTGCTCCATAAAAGCCCTCAACATCTCTTCTATTATGGCTTATGAAAAGGTAAGATTGCCCACTTCTGCTCGAAGATTTCTAATGTCTGTCTGCATCTGAACCAGAATTTAAGTATCCCCTGAAGTTGGATGAGCTCTTGGTTGTTGTGTAGCAGGGGCTTCCGGATTGTCCTTCTCTCAATGCGGATTAATCCACCAATTAGGACCATTTTCTCGGCATTCAAACTCTCTCATCTTGTCAGCATTGATGACATCCACCTCAGTAGTATAAGCCATTGTTTTGTCTTTTTTGATCACCTTGAGATGCCTAAACAACTAACTTAATAATACTGAGAATACAAATCGCTTCGTCTCTACATTGTGGTGCACCACTTGCCACATAAAGGTCATCATCATCTTGGCAATAGCAATGCCCTGAAATTGGTCATCATGAAAGAACATTTTATCCAAGATGTACAGGTCTTCATTTTGGAGGTATCCAAAGTCACTGGCCTTGGGCATTACATTATACGTCAGCAAGAAAACTACCAACCTTGGGGCGATACCAAGGTATTTGCAGTGCATAAAGAACTTCTGATTTGTAAATCAAAATGTGGCTCTCATCCCGAGCCGAACCATAGGATCGTGCTTATCCCATTAATCGTTACTTGTACACTTGCCAAATTTGTCAAATGATGGGACGTTGCCCCCCATTGGTAGCTCTAAATGACTACAAATCAACTCCACTATTATAACCATCGCTTCCCCATTGACCCTTGAGGTGAGCACGGGTGGTTATTTTCTGACTTATGCACTGAGATTGGCATAAAGTTGCTTGACTGCCCCCAGGTAATATTCACCCTTAAGGGTCAACAACTTTCCCCAATGAAACTTGTCTAAATTAGCCCTCATGTGGCATGCTTCACCAATACTTTCTGCCACTGAAACTTCAATCACAAACTTGTTGTTTCTTTTATTGTTGTACCACTCTTTGCATTGTGCACTAATAAACCTAGGTTGCTCCAGAGCAAGTTCCTCTACTTCTCTGACTAGATTTTTCCCCTTAACTGACCGAGAGGATTGGCTGGTGTTCTTTCTTGTGGATTGCTTAAACCGCAACATCTTATGGTAGCCTCACAACCCGTGATAGTTTTAAACAAATTGACCTTAACCTAAACAATCAATCAACAATCTCAATCTCATAGCTCCTCACACCAAAAGCTGTTTCTTTTTCCAATCACCCCAATTCAACTCAGTCTCTTCAAATTCAAAACATAAATTGAAATTCACCTTCATTCAACCCACCACTTTAATTCAATTCAGCCTCTTCAAATTCAAAAAAACAAATTGAACTCCTTTCAACCTCAATCTCACACTTCAATATAAATCAACCCAAAATCAATACAAAATCTCAAATGCTTCTTCAATCTCAGCCCAAATGTTCAACACAGTTTCACCCAAAATCGATAACAACTAAGATTTTATCACTTGCATCAACCCACAATATGTCATTGTGTAGAACACTTACCCAAATCGTATTGAAGTAGAAATCACCTATACTTCATCACCAACCTCAAGAAGCTCCTTCAAAATCGTCAACCATGGTATAAAAGAGAAAGATGGCTTAAAAGATAAGAGTTTGGTTGGAATGGAGTGGGATGGGGATGGGGGTTGTGAAGGAAGAGAAAGGGGGAAGAATAAAACTAAAGAATGGAGAAAGTTGTCCTAGAGAATGGCTGGCGTGAACGAAGGTGAGAGATGACGCAGGGGAGACCAGAAGGTGAGTAGAGAGAAGTGCGGGAAAAGAAGAGGGAAAAGGTGTTTTAATTCTGAAAGTAATCTATGTTCATTAAGCAGACATAATGTCCACTAAACGAAAATTGATAGGTTTCTTTGGTTGTATTAAAGATTCAAGTTCGTTAAATGAACCTTTACGAGTTTCCTTGGCTCATTTGAAGCTGTAGGTCCGTTAAGCGGACATTAAGTTGTATTAAAGATTCATGACCGTTAAATGAACCTTTATGAGTTTCCTTGGCTCATTTGAAGTTGTAGGTCCGTTAAGCGGACATTATGTCCGTTTACAGACCTTTGCAGGTCTGTCTGCACTGTGTTGAGTCTATGGTCCGTTAAACGGACTTTCTCAGCCTTTTTCAAACTTTTCTCACATTGTCCACTCTTCTTTTGTTTCTTCTAACTATTTAATGATATCATAGGACTACATGCATGATATATGGGTGTTAAAAATGAAAGAACGTTAAAATATAACAAAGAGACATTGCCACTTACCTCCTCCATACTTAACATGAGTCTCATCTCTAGGTTTGAGGAGTCGTGATCACGCTATTCCTTATGTTATTGGAAGATTTCATTGGGATGTATCACAAACACTATCCCTATGCACACACAACAAACTAGAATAAGAAGATGTGACAAAAATGAAAACTTTAAAAATAACAAAAAGTTAGAAACTTTGGGTTGCCTCCCAGGAAGCGCTAAATTTAATGTCCTCAGCTAGACCCGGCCATTATGACATCAATTTTGAAATAAGATGGTGGAAATACATCCAACCATTTCTCCCTCCAAATAATGCTTAAGTCATTGTCCATTGACCAAAAAGGTCTCTTGATCATCCCTCCTAATCTCCGCAACTCCATGTGGGTATGCTTTTGTCACCACGAAAGGTCCCGATCATCTTGATCATAATTTCCCTGGAAACAATTTCAAAAAAGAGTTAAATAACAAAACTTTTGACCAAGTTTAAATTCTTGCCAAAGGATATCTTTTTCGTGGAAGGCTTAGTTCTCTCCTTGTATATTCGAGCATTCTCAAAAGCATCTAGGACAAATTCATCTAGCTCATTTAACTCCATTAGTCTCCTTTGTCCAGCTTCCTTGAGTTCATAGTTTAACTTTCAGATTGCCCATAATGCCTTATGCTCAATTTCAACTGAAAGATGGCAAGATTTCCCAAAGACTAATCTATAAGGAGACATCCCCAAGGAGGTCTTGTATGTTGTCCTGTATGCCCAGAGAGCGTCATCAAGTTTCAGTGCCTAATCCTTTCTTAAGGTATTAACAGTTTTCTATAAAATTTGCTTAATTTCCCTGTTATATACCTCGACTTGCCCACTAGTTTGAGGGTGGTAGGTGGTTCTAAATTTAAAATGACACCCAGAGAGATTTGAATTGATGGTTTTGAAAATGTACCCTATTGTAACTGAATATAGCTATTAGAACACCAAAACTTGAGAATATGTGCTTTTTAACAAATTTGACAACACTAGCTCCAGTGTTATTTGACAAAGTTGTGGCTTTCACCTATTTGGATACATAATCCATCGTCACAAGGATGTATTCATTGCCGAAGGATACTGGAAACAGTCCCATGAAGTCCAGACCCCATATATCAAAGAGTTCCACTTATAGAATCCTTGGCTGAGGCATCTCGTGCTTTCTACCAATGTTCCCCGTTCTTTGACACTTATCATAAGTCATGAAAAAAGTTCTAGCATCCTTAAAAAGTGGAGGCTAATAAAAACCATATTGTAAAACCTTTACTGTCGTTTTGTTAGCTTCATGGTGACCTCCATAGAGAGAAGCATGACAATGATGCAGAATTGATCACATCTCCTCATCAGGTATACATCATCTAATCACCCCATCTGCACACCTTCTAAAAAGCAACGAATCTTCCCAAAAGTAATTCCTTACCTCAGATAATAATTTCCTTCTCTTATGGTATGAATAATCACCAGGAATAATGTTGGACACTAGGAAATTGACATGATCAACAAACCAAGGAACATTTTCCTTAAAAGCCTACAAATTCTCATTAGGGAAGGTATCATTAATCCGTTCCACTCCCAGCTTGTCTCTTTACTCAAGTCGCAAAAGATGGTCAGCCACCCAATTTTTGAATCCTTTCTTATCTCTAATTTTCAAATCAAATTCCTTCAAAAGTAAAATCCATCTAATCAATCTTGGTTTTGCATCTTCTTTGTAAGCAGGTATTTCAAAGCAGAATGGTCAGTGTAAACAATGACTTTGGTTCCAATAAGATAAGATCTAAATTTATCGAATGCAAATACTACTGTTAGCAATTCTTTCTTTATAGTAGCATAATTAATTTGGGCATCATTAAGAAATTTGCTAGCGTAATAAATGATATGTAATTTCTTATCCTGTTTTTTTCCCTAAGACAGCCCCAAGTGCATAATCACTAGCATCACACATCAGCTCAAAAGGGAGACTCCAATTTAGTGTAGCCATTATAGGAGCTGAGGTAAGTTCCTTCTTCAACCTGTTGAAGGCATCAAAACATTCATCAGTAAATTCATAGGGAACTTTCGTTTGCAATAAAGCACATAATGGTTTAGAAATCTTGGAAAAATCCTTAATAAATCTGCGATCGAACTTGGCATGTCCAAGAAAACTCCTTATCGCTCTAACCGAATTGGGAGGTGGTAACTTGTTGATGACTTCAATTTTCACTGGATCCACCTCTATTCCATTTTTATAAATTTTGTGGCCTAAGGCTATTCCTTCTTGTACTCTGAAGTGACACTTTTCCCAATTCAGCACGAGATTGGTTTCTTCACACCTCTGAAGAACTTGTTCTAGATTGAACAAACATGCATTAAAAGAAAAACCAAAAATAGAAAAATCATCTATAAATAACTTAATTATATTCTTCACCTTGTCGGAGAATAAGGACATCATGCAACGTTGGAAAGTGAGTAGCGTTGTACAACTCGAAGGGCATCTTACGATACGCAAATGTACCTTAGGGACAAGTGAAGGTGGTTTTCTCCTAATCCTCCGGGGCTATCAAAATTTGTTTATAAACTGAATAACCATCTAAAAAGCAATAATAATCATGCCCTGCTAATCTTTCCAACATTTGATCAATAAAGGGGAGAGGGAAGTGATCTTTCTTAGTTACTGCATTCAACTTTCTATAATTTATACAGACCCTCCACCCTGTCACAACCCTAGTGGAAATTAATTCATCACTATCATTAGAAACACCAGTCATGCCACCTTTCTTTGGCACCACCTGCACAAGACTTATCCAAGAACTATCAAGTTAAGATAAATAATTCCTGCATTAAGTAATTTAAGTACCTCAGATCGCACAACTTCCTTCATGTTAAGATTGAGCCTCCTCTGATTTTCCACACTAGGTTTGTGGTTTTCGTCCATTAGAATCCTGTGAACACAAATAGAAGGGCTAATTCCCTTTATGTCAGCAATAGCCAATTGATGTTCACGTAACACCCTCAATTACTTCTCTTCTTGAGAGGAATCCAAAGAAGAATAAATGATAACCGAATAAGTACTTAATTCTCCCAAGAATGCATATCTCAAATGAATTGGGAGTTGTTTCAATTAAGGTTTTGGTGGGCTCAATATGGAAGGTAACATTTTAGGTTTAGGTGGGCCCAGTTTCAATTTGGGGTTTATACCTAAAACTATTACCTTGCAATCTATATGCATAGTTTACTAGCTCATCATCCAATTTATTCTCATCTATTCCTAAAGTTAGGCATGTTTCCAAGGCATCATCACACATTAATTTAGGAATAGATTCAGATGTAAGAGAATCAATCACATCTATCCTATAGCTGACTTTATCAAAAGAAGGACCCCTTAAAACCCTAAAAATGTTAAACACCTCTCCCTCATCACTAACTCTCAAGGTTAGCTTACCATTCGGAACATTAATCAATACTTCACTGGTGGCTAAGAATAGTCTTCCTAAAATTATAGGAACCTGCATGTGAAAATACATCTCAAGCACAACAAAATCAGCTAGAATTATGAGCTTACCAACTTTCACCAATAAGCCCTCAACTATATCAATAGGGTATCGAATTTATCGATCAGCAAGTTGCAACGAGATTGTAGTTAGTTTGAGTTCACCAATTCCCAGCCTATTATAAAGTGACAAGGGAATAATTTAATGCTTGCACCTAAGTCACATAAATATTGAAAAACATTAGATTTTCCAAAGTGAAAAGGAATAGTGAAACTCCCTGGATCCTTTAACTTAGGGGGTACTTTATTTTGTAAAATAGAACTACACTCCTCAGTTAAGGCTACTGTAGCACAATAATCAAGCTTTTTTTTGTGTTAGAGATGATTTCCTTCAAGAACTTGGTGCAAGCAGGTATCTTAGCAAGAGCTTCGGTAAAAGGGATGTTAATTTGGATCTTCTTAAAAAGGTTAAGAAATTTTTGAAATTTGGAATCATCATGTTTCTTTTTGACCCTTTGAGGGTATGGTATAAGTGGTACAAAGGAAAATTTTGAACTTGGTGAAGACTCTTTCTTGGATGTTGTTTCTTTTGGCTCTTCGATTTCACCTAAATTCTCATTTTCATCATCCTTGGCTTCCTTCTGACTAGGAACCACACCTTCCACCACCTTACCACTCCTTAAAATAACTTGCATACAATCTTGTTTCGGATTCACTTGGGTATTGCTAGGTAGTTTCCCCTTACCTCTTTCACTTACCTCTTTTGCCACCTGACTGATTTATAACTCTAAATTTCTGATGGCAACTTGGTTGGATTGAATGTTCTGCTCCATCCTGTTCATGGCTTGAGAGCTAGCTTGAGCACTTTGATCCATCTTACTTATAAGTTGAGAAAACATATCTTCAAACCGATCCACCGTTTTCTCCCACGGGGAAGGGAATTGTTGTGGTGCAGAAGATGAAGGAGGTAAGTACTGCTATTTTAGTGGTGCTTGGAATCCAGGTGTTCCCATTGGTTTTGCAGCCCCCTGATTTTTCCATGAAAAGTTCAGATGAAACTTCCAGCCTTCATTGTAAGTGTTCAAGAAAGGATCAAATGTTTGACCTTGTCTACCATTGTTTATATAGTTCACCTCCTCCTCTGTCAATGTTGCCTCAATGTTCATACAACCAGCTACTGTATGCCCAAATCTACCATAAAGAGTACAAGGATCCCTACTAGATTTGTTGTCATTCACTATCAAATTCAAATTATTATTAATCTCGATAACTTGGTAGGCCATGTTGGATTTATAACCCACTTCATTCAGAGTAACAACTTTGCTCTTAGTCACCTTACAATGTGAATTCTCTGCAATTTTTTGAAAATATTCCATAATTCTTGGGAACTCAGGTCACTAATATTATAACAGTGTTCAAATCCACCAGAGTTTGGTTATGATTAGTGAGACCATAGTAGAAGAACGAAGTCAACAAGTATGTATCAAATCCATGGTGAGGGAATTGGTTAAGGAGATCATTAAATCGTTCTCATGCTTCATGAAAATTTTCTCCTTCTTTCTGCGAGAACCAATGTATCATCTTCCCAAGTTTGAGAGTTTTATGGGCTAGGTACCACTTCATCATGAAAGTCTCTAATGCCTTATCACAATAATCAATGGAATCTACCTCCAAACTCAACAACCAATTTCTTGCTAATCCCTTCATATAATAAGGAAAACACCTTAGCCTTAACTTATCCTCAGACAATGCATACAACGAAAGAGTTTGAACTGTCGTATAGAAATCTCTCATGAAGGTTAGAGCATCTTCACTCGGCATCCCATTAAATTATGACAACATAGAAACGTTAATTTGCTTCAGCTCAAAATTCCTTGCTGCCACAGTTAATCGAATGCAGAAGGGATTGCCAACAACAAAGGCCATTTGATAGTCTCGAATTCTTCTTACCATAGGATTCACAACAATTGGTTCAGCTTGATTTCCCTCATGGAATTGTTCATTCTCCATATCTTGTTCCTCATGTAGATTTGGATTTTGATTATTGTTTGCCATCTCTCTTCTTCTTTGGGCGTTGTTCCTTTGACAAGTCCGTTGAATTTCAGGATTTAACTCAATAAGCTGGTCATTATTCAAATTTCTTGAATGCCTTAAGTGCATACATCTCCTGAAATCAAACAACGAAAAGGGTATCAAAATTAATTAATGGAAGAAACCTTCAGGTAATAAATGAAAAAAAAATAACTAGAATTAATGGTAGCAAATTTAAATTAGTTACCCAATAATGACAAAAAAACTTGGTCGACAAAATCTACAAGTGCATAGAGTCATTCCTAGTACCTACAAATCGAGTATTCCAAGGTTGATACTGTTATTGCCTGCAACCAAATTCAAAAGAAATCACTTCCGTTAATACAATTTAATGTAGTAGTGGTAAGTGGATATCATTCCCACGAGGAATCTTAACAGTAAAGGAATTACGAATTCAAACAAAACAAAGTAATGAAATTGGGGGGGGGGGGAGTTCAGTTCACGACAAAACAAGGGAAATTATAAGAAAAATCACAAATCAAAAGCACTAATTGGATCTACAAAATTAATGGGAAAAATACCTTGGTTTTCGAGTCACCGATATTATAATGCTAATATGGATCCTCGATACAAAATTGCAATCATTAACAAACATTCATTGGGGATGTTTTCTCTTAAGTGTAATGACTAGAAACATGCATCCTAACATTCTAATTAAACAACAACCTAGATACGATCATAGGTTTAATTGAATAATAGCTTTACGAATTAAGAACCAATGAGCAAGCGAAATACATGTAGGACATGCAATCAATCAAGCGAATATCTCCTTAGAATTTCCAACTCTAACATAAAGAAGGTAATCCTAATTGCTACTTGTGATTAGCAAAACTGAACGTCATATCTCGTTAGTCTAGTGATTGAACAAATTAATACCTAGTTATGCACCTAGAAACCAACCAATTCAATTAGAAAAAGTAAATCGAAAGATATTCAATGTCCATCAACAACATAAACTTTATTCAAAACATCTCACACATAATAACAAATAACACGGATCCCCTTAACCAAGATAATAAGTTTAGCTACTCATAATAGAATCAAAAACAAAAGAAATAACAAAGCATAAAGTCTTCATCCTTGGTCCTTTACTGAAAAATATGAAAATAATAAAGGAAGAAGTGTAGAAAACGTAAAAGACTGGACAAGAAAACTGTAGAAAAATAAAAACTGTAGAAAACGAAATCTGTCTAAGCTTTTGTTTGTGAAAAGTAATTCTCTCTCCTTTTATGCTTGTTTTTTCGATTTCCCTTCTATCTTTCCTTGATTCTCGTCAGATAATGTATACCCAAATTTCAGATGGTCAATCCCATTGAAAGATGGCAATATAATCTTTAGAGATTGTGAGAATCTCGAATTTGAATCTTAAGAAGTGATTTGCAGATTAATTTCATCCTTAGGCGTGCCCATGCTTAGTCACTGAATTGCTATCAAACTTGGAATTTTGGATTTTCTTCATTCTTTTGCATCTTTTTATTTCAATTTCGTCTATAAGGTGTTGAAAATCATCTGTAGACAATTATAAGGCAATTTCATTAATTTCGATTAATAATTTCAACACATTAAAGATAATTAAGTATAAAATAATTACAAATTGATAACTCCCACATCGAACCTTTACTCACCCTTAAGCAAACATGTCAAATTACTACACTTAGCCAATTCATCCTTCATAAGATCAAGTACACACAATCCATTAACTTGGGTCAATAAGACTTAAATTGCAACACATATCATAATCGCTTTTCACCAATGCAAATAAACGAAGTCAAAATAAGACACCTTTGTTCAAAAGCAAATATGAAATCAAAATGAATTCTTCTCACGGATTTCGCTCTTACACTCAAGTGTTTGAGGGTAAAGTGTTGCTCTCAACCTCTCTCTAACATGTTGCACTACCATAGGCTTGCAATTTCACTAGTTATCATTCATTTGGATCACATGAGCTAATAGATCTTAAGGACTTTATTCAGGGTTGTAATGAGGCTAGGTTCACAGGTAAAGTAAAAATGACAAAAGGTTAATCACAAGCATTCACAAAGTACGAAGTAAAAGGGACACGCAAATTAAAATTTTGAGATAAAATGAATAAAAAGGAACTACAACTACTCCTTACTAACTAATGCTACTATGCTTTATTCTTTTTCTTTTCTTTCTTTTCCTTTCTTTTCTTTTTTTCTCTTTTCTTTTTCTTTTTTTCCTTTTTTTTGAATAATGCTAAGAACAAGGGAAAACAATAAAAACAAGAGAAAATAATAAACACATGAGTAGAAGTACCTATAAAAATATCTCAGAACACAATATAGAACAAAAGTCCCAAATTACTCAATGCTTCATTCAACTTGCGATGGGGATAGGCTAATGTGGTTTTTAGGTTTTAAAATAAAGCAATTGATTGAAAAACAAGGATAAAGGCTCAAAAATGTTTACAAAGGGAAATAGGTCGGTCAATTTTAAGCTAAGGGTGTAAAAACAAGGAAGGCCTTAATCATTTCTATATCATATGTGATCAAACAAATTCAAACTAGTTCCATGCAAGTTCTGAAGGCAACATGAATAGAGAAGCATCACACAATTTAAAGAAATAGAATGACATAAAGATAATGTCATTTAGGCTCAAACTTCGCTCACAGATTTCATTTAAGAATTCATTTCAATTTCACATATTACCTCATCAGTCAAATGTCAAAATTTTGACTAAGCTTATATGACCAGTTATTGCAATCAATCAACTTTCTTCACCTTAAAACTCACTTAGCCCAATTTAATGTCATGCATATACACAATCTCATCCAAACTAATATTACAATACTTCATGGCTTAACATGCACAACCACACGTAAGAATCAATAAAACCACACAAAAATTGAAAATATTCACACAAAAATTCCAATGCTTTCCCCCACACCTAGACCAACATTGTCCGCAATGTTAAAGAAGCATAAAAATAAAGGAAAAGTTAAAGAAAGCTTCTCTATTATGGAAGTGCTAAAATTAATGGGTTGACGGATGTAGTGGTTGAAATCCTTCATATTCCCAGTAGGCCTTCAAATTATGCTCCAAACGGTGCATTGTTTGTTCGATCCTACTGAGACGAGCTTCCAAATAGGTGTTTTATTGTAGGTGGTTGACCGCGTATCGTTACACTAGTCAAAATAAAATAACTAGACTACTACTATAGCAGTGGTAAGTCTAGGTCGATCCCACAGAGAGTGTGTGTAAAGTTTATGAAATGAAAATAACCAGTGTTTACAAAAAAGGGGGGTTTTGGATTTTTAAAGAAGAAAATAAAATAAAACTAACTAATAAACACAAATTAAAGAAAACATGCAAAAAAATGATAAAAGTGGGGAATTTGGTAGGGACCCGGTTCTTTGGTTCAATCTCGACCTACACCCTAATTAAGCATAATTTATAAATTTGTTGTTCTTTAACCTCTCCTAGCAATGATTAATCGTGGGTTAAAATTAACCTGAGTTTTCCCTTAGGTTTTGTTTAATCAAGATATGATCGTTAATTAAAACTAACCACCGGACAACCTAGGATACGATCTCTAGATTTAATTAGGCATTAGTATTATGAATTAGGAAAACTGATTAATCAAGGCAACAACCACATACGATGCGTCATTTAACCTAGGTCATGTTATCCC
>JAOTAX010000007.1:24829726-24841924 GCA_025629825.1 Erythroxylum guanchezii
CAACGGTCTCCGATTGTGTTTCCGATCCGAATAGTTGGGCTCCGGGAACGAGGTCCGGCACCGGTGTCCGGGCTTCGTGAACGGGACCCAGCAAAAAAGGTCTTTATTCCTTTGGTTGTAATAGGGCCAAGGGGTAAATTAGGCTATGAAAGAAAGGATAGGAATTCAAATATTCAACAATTAGTAGAGCAGAAATCATAAATCTTACAATCATTTTTGGCAAAATCTACTGAAAAAGTGCCTTACAATCATAATGTTTATGAAACTCCAACTCTATTGTCACAATTTCCATCATTCTTTCACCTTAAAATCTGAAGTGAACATGCTTTATTTATTATTATCACATTTTCTTTTTCTTTTTCTCTTCTTTTTTGTTTTTGTTTTTGATAGCATGCTTCTTCAATTACCATAAAGACACCCCCACACTTCTTCCTTTGTATACTTACCAATAAAAATATTAAATGCATAACATTAATAGCTCTACTAACCATTGAACAAGGGTGAATTTGTTTTCTTGGTTCAAGGTTCTTTGGAATAGGTTTACAAAGAAAAAGGCTCAAATATAATCACTAGGCACAAAGGGTTCACTAAGGGATTGATGTATAAAAAAGGTTAGCTATTTGGCTCAAGCTCAATCCTAGTGCCTTTTACCACTTTCACGAACATACCATAAT
Source organism: Erythroxylum guanchezii (assembly GCA_025629825.1). Lineage (NCBI taxonomy): Eukaryota > Viridiplantae > Streptophyta > Magnoliopsida > Malpighiales > Erythroxylaceae > Erythroxylum > Erythroxylum guanchezii. Next base: position 24,830,401 of record JAOTAX010000007.1, read on the forward strand.
ATGATTATCTAACCTCGAAGAGATGCAATGCAAGTTCTAGAAGTAAACATACATAGAAGAGAAAATTATATCACTCATAAGAAAAGTAGGATAGAGTGCACTCCTTTAGGCTCCAAATAGCTCACTTGGTGATGTTTACGCATTCAATAGCATGCTCATTCAATCAATTTAACATTATATCATCCTATTGTGACAAGGTATGTAATCCATTTAATCATATTATGCATCTTATTTAAGATCAATCTTATCCATAATGCAATTAACTCATTACATTGGATTATAATGACAATTAGATCGTGAGAGATGTATAAATATGCAAACATGCCTGATGAGAATATGTACAATTAGTTCATGCAAAACTACCCAAAATAATTTTTTATTTTAATTTTATATTAGAAATTGTAAGATGGTTTAATTCCAAACAATGTTTGCACGACCATCAATTTATCCTCCCCCACACTTAAAATCCACATTGTCCTCAATGTTAGGAAAGATAAAGAAAAAGCAATGCAATTAACGGAAGACAGAGTAAGGGTAGAGAAACCCCCTGAAATAGTCAATTGCCCAAATTTCGTACCCTGTGTTCATATCTCCCATCAAAATATGCAAATTATGGAGATATACCAAAATCATACTGAATTTATTCTTACAATTGCCAACATAAAATCAAAACGAGGGTGAGATTAAAAGTAAATTGCATAACTGCAAGCATGAGAGTTTAATGCAATCCTAGGACCCTATGATATCATTGTCCCTTAGGAGGTTGCTATTGCTCCATGAAAGCCCTCAACATCTCTTCTATTCTAGCTTGTGAAGAAGTGAGATTGCCCACTTCCGCTCGAAGATCTTCAATGTCTTCCTACATCTGAGCCAGAATTTGAGTATCCCCTGAAGCTGGATGGGTCTTGGTTGCCGTTCAGTAGGGGCTTTTGGATTGTCCCTCTCCCTATGCAGATTAACCCACCAATTAGGACCATTTTCTCGATATTCAAATTCTCTCATCTTGTCAGCATTGATGACATCCACCTTAGTAGTATAAGCCACTGCTTTGTCTCTTCTGATGACTTTAAGATGCCTAAATAGCTGGCTTAATAATACTGGAAATACAAATCTCTTTGTCTCTACTTTATGGTGAACCACTTGCCATATAGAGGTCATCATCATCTTGGTAGCATCAATGCCCTAAAATTGGTCATCATGAAAGAACATTTTATCCAGAATGTACAGGTCTTTATTGCGGAGGTATCTGGAATCACTGGCCTTAGACATTACATTATGCGCTAGCAGGAAAGCTACCAACCTCGGGCCGATGTCAAGGTATTTACAATGCATAAAGAACCTCTGATTTGTAAATCGAAAAGTGACTCTCATCCCGAGCTGAACCATAGCATTTTCCTTATCCCATTGACTATCACTTGTACACTTGGCACGCTTGTCAAAGGATGGCACATTACCTCCCATTGGCAACTCTAAATGTCTATAATTCAGTTCTTTGGTTATAACCACCGCTTCCCTATTGACTCGTGAAGTGAGCACAGGTGGTTGTTTTCTGGAATCTGCACTAAGGTTGGCATAAAATTGTTTGACCACCTCCAGGAAATATGCACCTTTGAGGGTCAGCAATTTTCCCTATTGAAATTTGACTAAATTGGCCTTTACATGGAATGCTTCATCACTACTCCCCACCACTGAGACCTCAATCACAAACTTGTTGTTGGTTTTCTTGTTGTACCAATCTTCGCATTGTGCATTGATGAACCCGGGTTGCTCAGAAGTAGGTTCCTCTACTTCTTGGACCAGATTTTCACCCCTAACTGATCGAGAGGATTGGCCGGTGTTCTTCCTTGCGGATTGCTTAAATCGTGACATCTTATGGTAGCCTCACACCCATTATAATTTTAAACAAATGGATCTCAACCCCAATAACCAAGCAATAATTTCCTTTCAAACTCAATCACACCCTAAAATCTCAGCTTCAATCTCAATCTCACAACTCCAACACACACCAATTTTTTCAAATTCAATAACACAACTTGAAATTCAGTTCAATCAACCAAACACTTCAATACAAACTAGCCCCTTCAAATTCAATCACACAAACTGCAATTCTTTCCAAATTCAACCCAACACTTAAATTCAAATTAGCCTCTCCACATGCAGTACACAATTTGAAATTCACCTTCAATCAACCTAATACTTCAATATACCAACCAGCTCTTCAATTTTAATAACCCAATCTGAACTCAGTTTAATCTCAACCCACATTTCAATATAAATCAGCCCAAAATCAATAATAAAATCTGAAATTCATCTTCAATCTCATCCCACAATTTCAACACAATCTTGCCAAAAATTAATAACAACCACTATTGCATAACTCTCAAGCATCAACTCACAATATGACAATATGTAGAACACTTATCCAAACCGCATTGAAGTAGAAATTGCATATACTCCACCCCCAACCTCAAGAAACTCCCTCGAAATCATCAACCATGAATTATTCTCTTGGCAGCACAGAGAGAGAGAGACGGCTTGATAGATAAGGGTTTGGTTGGAATGGAGTGTTATGGGGATGGGGTCTGTGGAGACAGAGAAAGGGAGAAGAATGAAGAAAAAGAATGAAAAACTTTGGGCTTGAGGGTGGCTGGTATGCACCAAGGTAGGAGAGAACACAGGGGAGACCAGGGGATGGTTATAGGGTAGAGAGAAAGTGCGGGAAAAGAAACGAGAAAAGGTGTTTTAAATCTGAATGTAAGCAATGTCCATTAAGCGAACATGATGTCCGCTAAACGGACCTTTACGGGTTTGTGTGGTTGTTTGGAAGATGTATGTCCGTTAAGTGAACATGATGTTCACTAAATGGACCTTTACGGGTTTCTTTGGCTGTTTTGAAGATGTAGGTCTGTTAAGCAGACATATGTCCGTTTAACGGACCTTTACAGGTCTGTCTACACTGTGTTGAGTTTGTAGTCCGTTAAATAAACTTTCTCACTCTTTTCAAGCTTTTCTCACCTTGTCCACTCTTCTTTTGTTCCTTCTAACCATTCAATGATATCATAGGACTACATGCATGATGTATGAGTGCTAAAAGTGAAAAAAAACATTAAAATAAAACAAAGAGACATTTCCACTTACCTCCTTCACATTTAACATGGGTTTTACCTCTAGGGTTGAATAGTTGTGATCCCGCTATTCCTCATGTTATTGGGAGGTGTCATTAGGATGTCTCACAAACATTATCCCTATGCATACACAACAAACTAGAATAAGAAGATGTGACAAAAATGAAAATTTTTTAAAATAACAAAGCGTTAGAAACAATGGGTTGCCTCTTAATAAGCGCTAAAGTTAATGTCCTCAGCTAGACTCAGCCATCATGACGTCAATTTTTTGAATACGAGGGTAGAAATACATCCAACCATTTCTCCCTCCTAATAGTGTTGAAGTCGTTGTACATTGACTAAAAAGGGTTATTGATCATCCCTTCTAATCTCCACAGCTCATTGTGGGTATACTTCTGTCACCACGAAAGGTCCTGACCATCTTGATTGCAATTTCCCTAGAAACAATTTAAAACAAGAGTTAAATAAAAAAACCTTTTGATCAGGTTTAAATTCTTGCCAAAGGATATGCTTGTTGTGGGAGACCTTAGTTCTCTCTTTGTATATTCGAGCATTCTCTAAAGCATTTAGGCAAAATTCATCTAACTTATTCAACTCCATTAGTCTCCTTTGTCCAGCTTCCTTGAGATCATAGTTCAACTTCTGAATTGCCCATAACGCCTTATGCTCAATTTCAACCGGAAGATGGCAAGATTTCCTAAAAACTAATCTATAAGGAGACATCCCCAAAGGAGTCTTGTATGCCCAAAGAGCGTCATCAAGCTTCAATGCCTAATCCTTTCTTGAGGTATTAACAATTTTCTCCAAAATTTGCTTGATTTTCCTGTTAGATATCTCAACTTGCCTGCTAGTTTGAGGGTGGTAGGTGGTTCCAAACTTAACATGACACCCATATTTTGCCAATAGAGATTTGAATTGATGATTCTAAAAATGTACCCCATTGTCACTGATTATAGCTCTTGGAACACCAAACCTTGAGAATATATGCTTCTTGACAAATTTGACAACACTAGCTCCAGTGTTGCTTGACAAAGTTGTGGCTTCCGCCCATTTGGATACATAATCAACCGCCATAAGGATGTATTCATTACCAAATGATACTGAAAATGGTCCCAAGAAGTCCGGACCCTATACATCAAAGAGTTCCACCTCTAGAATCCCTTACTGAGGCATCTCGTGTTTTCTACCAGTGTTCCCCATTCTTTGACACTTATCACAATTAATGGCAAAAATTCTAGCACCCTTAAAAATAGTAGGCCAATAAAACCCGAATTGTAAAACCTTTGCCGTCGTTTTGTTGGCCCCATGATGTCCTCCATAAAGAGAAGCATGGCAATTATGTAGTACTGATCGCATCTCTTCATCAGGTGTACATATTCTAATCACCCCATCAGCACATCTTTTAAAGAGCAATGGATCTTCCCAAAAGTAATTCCTTACCTCAGATAATAATTTCCTTCTCTTATTATATGAATAATCACAAGGAATAATGGACACCAGAAAATTGACATGATCAGCAAGCTAAGGAACATTTTCCTTAACAGACCACAGATTCTCATAAGGGAAGGTATCATTAATCGGTTCCGCTCCCAGCTTGTCTCTTTGCTCAAGTCGCGAAAGATGGTTAGCCGCCAAATTTTCGGATCCTTTCTTATCTCTAATTTCCAAATCAAATTCTTGCAAAAGTAAAATCTATCTGATCAACCTTGGTTTTGCATCTTTCTATGTAAACAGATATTTCAAAGTAGAATGGTCAGTGTAAACAATGACTTTGGACCCAACAAGATAAGATCTAAATTTATCGAATGCAAACCTACTGCTAGCAATTCTTTCTCTATAGTAACATAATTAATTTGAGCATCATTAAGAACTTTGCTAGCATAATAAATGATATGTAGTTTCTTATCCTGTTTTTGCCCTAAGACAGCCCCAAGTGCATAATCACTAGCATCACACATCAGCTCAAAAGGGAGATTCCAATTCGGTGCGACTATTATAGGAGCTGAGGTAAGTTCTTTCTTCAACCTGTTGAAAGAATCAAGACTTTCATTAATAAATTCACAAGGAACTTCCTTTTGCAATAAAGCGCATAATAGTTTAGAAATCTTGAAAAAATCTTTAATAAATATGTGATAGAGCTCGGCATGCCCAAGAAAACTCCTTACTGCTCTAACTGAATTAGGAGGTGGTAACTTATTGATGACTTCGATTTTCACTGGATCCATCTCTATTCCATTATTAGAAATTTTGTGGCCTATAACGATTCCTTCTTGTACCATAAAATGACACTTTTCCCAATTCAGCACGAGATTAGTTTCTTCACACCTCTGTAGAACATGTTCTAGAATGAATAGACATGCATCAAAAGAAGAACCAAAAATAGAAAAATCATCCATAAATACCTCAATTATATTCTCTACCATGTCGGAGAATATGGACATCATACAGCGTTGGAACGTGGTAGGGGCGTTGCACAAACTGAAGGGCATCCTACGATACGTAAATGTACCATAGGGACAAGTGAAGGTGGTTTTCTTTTGATCCTTCGGGGCTATCAGAATCTGGTTATAACCTAAATAACCATCTAAAAAGCAATAACAATCATGCCCCACTAATCTTTCTAACATTTGATCAATAAAGGGAAAAGGGAATTGATCTTTCTTAATTACTGCATTCAATTTTCTATAATCTATACAGACCCTCTACCTTGTCACAACCATAGTAGAAATTAACTCATTACTATCATTAGAGATGACAGTCATGCCACCTTTCTTTAACACCACCTGCACAAGACTGATCCAAAAGCTATAAGAAATAGGATAGATAATTCCTGCATCAAGTAATTTAATTACCTCAGATCGCACAACTTCCTTCATGTTAGGATTGAGTCTCCTCTGATTTTCCACACTAGGTTTGTGGTTTCTTCCAATAGAATCCTGTGAACACAAATAGAAGTGCTAATTCCTTTTATGTCAGCAATATTCCAAGCAATAGCTAATTTATATTCACTTAACACCCTTAATAACTTCTCTTTTTGAGATGAATCTAAGAAGAAGAAATGATAACCAGATAAGTATTTGATTCTCCTAAGAATGCATATCTCAAATGAATTAGAAGTTGTTTCAATTCAGGTTTCAATGGGCTCAATATAGAAGGTAACAATTTAGGTTTAGAAGGGCCCAATTCTTCAATTTGGGGTCTATACCTAAAACCATTATCTTGCAATCTATATGCATAGTCCACTAGCTCATCATCCAATTCATTCTCATCTATTCCTAAACTTAGGCATGTTTCTAAGGCATCATCACACATTAATTCAGGAATAGATTCAAATGTAAGAGAATCAATTACATCTATCCTATAGGTGACTTCATCGAAAGAGGGGCCCCTTAAAACCCTGAAAATGTTAAACACCTCTTCCTCATCACCAACTCTCTCAAGGTTAGCTTACCATCTAGAACATCAATCAATGCCCCAGCAGTGGCTAAGAATGGTCTTCCGAAAATTATAGGAACCTGCATGTCAAAATCCATTTCAAGCACAACAAAATCAGCTAGAATTATAAACTTACCAACTTTCACCAATAAGTCCTCAACTATACCAATAGGGTATCGAATTGATCGATCAAGAAGTTGCAATGAAATTGTAGTTGGTTTGAGTTCACCAATTCCCAGCCTGTTATAGAGAGACAAGGGAATAAGATTAATGCTTGCACCTAGGTCACATAAGCATTGAAAACATTAGATTCACCAAAGTGACAAGGAATAGTGAAACTCCCTGGATCCTTTAACTTAGGGGGTAGTTTATTATGTAAAATAGAACTACACTCCTCAGTTAAGGCTACTGTGGCAAAATTATCAAGCTTATTTTTGTTGGAGATTATTTCCTTCAAGAACTTGGTGTAAGCTGGCATCTCAACAAGAGCTTCTATAAAAGGGATGTTGATTTGGATCTTCTTGAAAAGGTCAAGAAATTTCTGAAATTTGGAATCATCATGCTTTTTCTTAACCCTTTGAGGGTATGGTATGGGTGGTATAAAGGAAAATTCTGAAATCGGTGAAGACTCTTTCTTTGGTGTGGTTTCTTTTGGCTCTTCGTTCTCACCCAATTTCTCACTTTCAGCATCCTTGGCTTCATTTTCCATAGTTTCCTTCTCTTTAGGCACTACACCATCCACCACCTTACCACTCCTTAAAATAACTACCATACAATCTTGTTTTAGATTCACTTGGGTATTACTAGGCAACTTCCCCTTACCTCTTTCACTTACCTCTTTTGCCACTTGACTGATTTGCACCTCTAAATTTCTAATAGCGGCTTGGTTGGACTGAATGTTCTGATCCATCCTATTCACGGCTTGAGAGCTAGCTTAAGCACTTTGATTTATCTTGCTCATAAGTTGAGAAAAAAAATATCTTTAAGCCGATCACCTTTTTCTCCCATAGGGAAGGGAATTGTTGTGGTACAGAAGTTGAAGGAAGTGAGTACTGCTGTGTTTGGTGGTGCTTGGAACCCAAGTGGTCCCATTGGTTTTGCAGTCCCTTGATTCTTCCATGAAAAGTTTGGATGGAACTTCCACCCTTTATTGTAAGTGTTCAAGAAAGGATCAAATCTCTGACCTTGTTTACTATTGTTTACGTAGTTCACCTCTTCCTCTGTCATTGTTGCCTCAATGTTCATACAACCAGTTGTTGTATGCCCAAATCTACCATAAAGAGTGCAAGGATCCCTACTAGACTTTTGTCGTTCATCAACATATTCAACTTCTTATTGATCTCGGCAACTTGGTAGGCCATGTTGGGTTTAGAACCCACTTCATTAAGAGCAGTAGCTTTACTCCTAGTCATCTTACAATGTGAATTCTCCGTAACCTTTTTGAAGATATTCCATAATTCTTAGGAACTCAAATTACTAATATTCCCACCAGTGTTCAAATCCACCAAAGTTTGATTGTGATAAGTGAGACCATAGTAAAAGAACTGAGTCAACGAGTATGTATTAAATCCATGGTAAGGGCATTGGTTAAGGAGATCATTAAATCGTTCCCAAGCTTCATGAAATTTTTCTCCTTCTTTTTACGAACCAATGTATCATCTTCCTGAGCTTGAGAGTTTTGTGGGCTGGGTAACACTTCATCATAAAAGTCTCCATTACCTTATCCCATGTATCAATGGAATCTACCTCCAAATTCAACAACCAATTTCTTGCTAATCCCTTCATGCAATAGGGAAAACACCTTAGCCTTAGCTCATCTTTAGACAATCCATACAAGAAAGAGTTTGAACTGTCACATAGAAATCTCTCATAAAGGCTAGAGCATCTTCACCCAGCATCCCATTAAATTGTGGCAACATAGATAGTTGAATCTACTTCAACTCACAATTCCTTGCTACCGCAGTTAATTAAATGCAGGAGGGGTTGCCTGCAATAAATGGCATTTGAGAATCTCTAATTCTCCTTACCGCAGGATTAATAACAACCGATTTAGCTTGATTTCCTTCATGGAATTGTTCGTCCCCCATATCTTGTTTCCTATGCAGATCCAGATTTTGATTACTATTTGCCATCTCTCTTCTTCCTTGGGTGTTGTTCCTTCTACAAGTCCGTTCAATTTTAGGAATTAACTCAATAAGTTGATTGTTATTCAAATATCTTGAATGCCTTAAGTGCATGCAACTCCTGAATTCAAACAAAGAGAAGGGGTTCACTTCACATAGCATGGTATCATAATTCACTTATAAAGCATCATAAGAAAAAGCACAATATTTTAAAACCAACTTTTTCCTCATTTCATTGCATAAAAACCGAAAGTCTATAATGTGTCCTTCAACACTCTTTACATGTACATCATCAAAACCTAGGAAAGAGGAAATATTCAAAGTCTAACTAATCTGTCCAAAAATCTCAGCTGACCGACCTTTGAGCTATGACTTCTCTTGCCAATCACAATTTACATGGCTGGTAGAGCCTTTCAGTAGCTAGAGTCGTCTCTCGGTCCTGAAAAGACAATGTTGCAATTTTGGTGAGTTTTGCGAACTCAATGAGGTAACCATCATCAATAGTTCACTCAATTCATGTAACACTTCGATTCACATAACATATAATCATTTACTGCACTTTACATAAGTATCACATTTTCACTTAAACAAAGGCAACTTTGGCATTTCATTCCAACAAACATACTTAACAATATGCATATGAAATGCTTATAAGATACTTTCCGATTATTACGATGTTGTGACCGAGTGCTCGAACTGTCCCGTATCTATTTTGGATATCGGGCTCATTAATAATTGTCCCTTATCCGCTTGGGGTATAAAGGGCTCATTTTACATAGTGAGCCTTAGGCTCTTAATCACTTTTAAGCTCGAGGCTCATTTTCACTCATTGAGCTTTAAGCTCTGATTAATGGATTTTGGTCACAACTGCCACTATCTGATTATGCATTCATGAATGGAATGCATATACCACAATCAATCACATTAAAAAGCACATAGGTCTTCACATTCATAATCAAGCAGCACTTCAATATCTCAATCGACATTATATAATCATCAGCCCTTCTGTTCGGAATCCACAATCAAACACATTCATTTATCATTCAAAACATAATCTAAGCAAACAAGTAATTAAGTGAGACCGTCTAGGTTACTCAGTAGTTGCTCCCGAAGCTAATGCCTGGAAGATTCGGCAATGTCTGGAGGTTGACGTTCCAGTTGCTCCTCTATATAAAACAACATACACAAATATCACAATTTGTACTACCATAATTGTTCAATAATGCACATGTATGAAATGAATTATGTACAATGCATGTTCATGATAATCCCGGGTATCTTACCATCAATTCCCATCACAAAATCATTCTCATATCCAAAACTCATCCAATTATAATTTATACTTAGGATTATGCCTTACTAAAATCATTAAAATCTCTATTCTTTTCTTATTGAATCACTTCAGATCTTTCCAAAACACTCTATCGGGTCTACTGTTCATGTTAATTCAGGGAGTGCAATTGATATAATTTGGTCCAACCCTCCGCTAGAAAAGTGTTGCTCTATATCTTATGTTGCTATTGAAACCAACATCACTTAATTTAGTTTAGTAATTTGGAGGATATACCTCAAAAATTATCGGGTTGTTCACATTCAACAACGGTGTACTATGTACAAATTCTATCTAAAAATTCAATATTTTAGAGGAAGAATCAGCATTCGACTTCTTGAGACAATTTGTAGACCTATATCTCTAGTTTACTCCAAATTAAAAATCCAAAAATTCAATATCTTAGAAGAAGAATCAACATTTGACTTCTTAAGACAATTTGTAGACCTATATCTCTAGTTTACTCCAAATTAAAAATCATCTCATTTGGAATCCTACAGATCAAGATATCATCAAAATACAGGAACATGTTTAGTAAAATATCCAGTTCATGCTCTTACAACCGATACCCTTACTTTGATTAGATTAATCTTTTTCAAGTCGAAACCAAAAGTTATAATTTCTATAGAGAGATAGAGAAATGTGTCATGAATCTAATGCTTCAAAAATCAAGTCATTTGGAGGTCGAACGACAAAGTTATGGCTGAAAGAATCAAACAAGGTTCTGTCCACATAAGATGAAGTAGATAGCAAATGAAGTAAAAAGCAGACGAAGAAAAAAGTAGATGAAGCAAAAAGCAGACTAAGCAAAAAGCAGACGAAGCAAAAAGTAGACAAAGCAGAAGGTAGATGAAGCAGAAAGCAGATGAAGTAGAAAGCAGACGAAGAAAAAAGCAGATGAAGCAAAAAGTAGACGAAGCAAAAAGCAGATGAAGCAAAAAGCAGATGAAGCAGAAAGAAGACGAAGCAAAGAGCAGAAGAAGCAAAGAACAGACGAAGCAAAGTCAACTTAAGATGGAGCAAAGTCAACTTAGGATGATGCAACTCTTAAGAGGATATGACGTCATCACAGACGATACGTCTCTACAGACGATATGATGTATTCACAGACTATACGTCTCTACAGACGATATGATGTCATCACAAACAATGTGACGTCATCATAGACGATACGTCTCTACAGACGATACAGATGGTTAACTTAAGATGAAGTAGAAGTCAACCTAAGATGATACAGATGGTCAACTTAAGACGAAGCAAAAGTCAACCTAAGACGATACAGATGGTCAACTTAAGATGAAGCAGAAGTCAACCTAAAACGATACAGAGGATCAACTTAAGACCAAGCAGAAGTCAACCTAAGACGATACAGATGGTCAATTTAAGACGAAGCAGAAGTTAACCTAAGACGATACATGTAGCGCCCCCTTACCATAGAGTACCCACCGGAACGCCCGTAGGTCATTCCGGTACATACCCTACGATAAGAGACCACTACTGACAACCACCAC
>JAOTAX010000007.1:24842024-24870694 GCA_025629825.1 Erythroxylum guanchezii
CCGCCCCCCCCCCCCCCCCAAACCTAAACACCAATTAATTTCATTTCAACAACTTTACACACACTCTCTATGGGATTAACCTAGATTCGCCACTGCTGTAGTAGTCTTCTAGTTTTTATTTTGACTAGCGTTATGACGCGCTGTCGGCCTTCCCAACATGTCTCTTACCAATATATTCCTGATCTTATCTTTTCTTATAAGGTTGTACATCTAATAAAGCATTCCCATCTTTGCCACCATTAACTTTTAATTATGTATCTGTTTGATGAGCTAACACTCTGCCCAATAGAGCATGGTCAACTTAATTGTTAAACAGTTGAATTTATCTTTTAGCGTGAGTGGTATCTTTTTGTCATATAAAACTCTTAAGGTGTGCCTCTATTTAAATCATCCTGATTTGGTACAATGAACTATAGCGTCATCAATCTCGCCACTACTTTTGATGATGGATCCAAGGTACTTAAAACAATATTTCTATGGTTCAACTTTTGTACCAATCCTGATCTCATCATCGAATGCAACCCTTTGACCCAAAAAGTTACATTCTAAGTACTCGGTCTTAATCCTACACCCAATTTTAGACAAAATGGTGAAATGTTGCCTACATACGTTAAATGAAGGAATGAGAAGACCTACAAGGAGGTCATTCATTCATTTTCTAAATAATTTTCATCAAAAGTTTTTTGAAAATAATGCCTAAATTACTATAAATTTTAGAAATTAATATTTATTTAATAAACATGTTATAAAAATAATATGATATTACAATTTTTGTTTCGATTATAAGTTACATTTGGGTAAAAGATTGATTGAAGTAAGTTATTTTAATGACTTGCGACATAATAATTGAGGGGGTCAGTTGGTTCACTTGGGAGAATGGTAATAGGAATGAGAGTGAATATAGTGAGGAATGAAAATTAATATAATCATTATAATTATGATGGTTGGTTAGGACAAAGAAATAATTACCATTACTATTAATAGTGATTGATTTGTTAAAAATCTTAGGAAATATATTCTAATTAATTATATTTAATATTAATATATTTAATTAATTATATTGTTTTACTAAAAAAGGAAAAATATAAATTTGTTAAATTTTTGATTGACATCAAATTTTAATATATTCTAATTAATTATATTTAACTTTAATATATTCTAATTAATTGTATTGTTTTGCTCAAAAAGGAAAAAAATAAAATTAGTTAAATTTTTATATGAAAGTTTAATATATTCTAATTAATTATATTTAATTTTAATATAGTATAATTAATTATATTATTTTGCTAAAAATTTAAAATTAATTAAAATTTTATTTTACATCAAATTTTAATATATTATAATTAATTATATTTAATTTAATATATTCTAATTAATGATATTTATTTAATTATATTGTTTTGCTAAAAAAGGGGAAACTAAAGATTTGTCAGATTTTTTTATCAAAATTTAATATATTCTAATTAATTATATTTAATTTTAATGTATTCTAATTAATTATATTTAATATATTCTAATTAATTATATTTATAATACATTTAATTTTAATTAATTATATTTATATATTCTAATTAATTATATTTATAATATATTTAAGATATTTTAATTAATTATATTTAAGTAATTTTTTTATTTTATTAAAAAAAAAGAAGGAATGACTTTCATTAATATTGGGGGGTATAGAATAATCCCCAAAACTCAAATATCAAAATATTGTTCATATAATGATAATATATAACTAACATACATTTTTCATTCTTATTCCTATTAATATCTTCCAAACTCATGAACCAAGCACTCCCTTAGTTAAACCACTGACGTTTTCCCCTTTGTTTGGTTAATAGTGGTGGGTTGACTTATTCAACCCAAACAGCTAAAAATAAAAATAAAAACTCTAGAAATGAGTGTTTTTACCTAACTAGCTAATTAAATTTGTTAGCCTGACAATTGTGCCCTCACTAAAGACAGGGTAACAAGATTGGAAAGATTTGATAAATCAGAAGGATTGTACTCAATAATTAGAAATTTAAATAAATTACTTAACAAATAAGAAATTTGTGTTAGTATTAATAAATTTACTTTTTTTTTACTCAATTGCATTACCAACTATCAGGATTGAAAATGTAATTCTTATAAGAATATTCAATGAAATATTGAGATATAATATTCATGTTCTTATAAATTTTTTTAAGTCATACCTTTATAAGTCATTTTATATATAAACAACTAATACTAAACATCTCATATATTATCCGATGGTCAAATTATCTAATATAATCAGCTATCAGCTAACCGCTGATAAATTCAGCTAATAGCTAATGTAATCAATTGATGTCCAAACAAAGCCTTCGCGGACTTAAGGCTTGTTTGGTAAACAGCTGATAAGTTGTTTTTTAGTTGATTGACCCAAATTAATTGTTTGACTCATATTTAAAAGTTATTTATCAGTTTCGTTATGAGTTGGTTAGGTTGGTTGATTCAACCCAACCAGCTAATTTTTTAAAAGCCCCTCTACTGGAGCATTTGGGGTTAGTTGTTTGCCTAATAATAATATTGTCCTCCACTTTACTCTCTACTCTCTACTCTCGATATCATTTCTCATTAGGTTCTCTAGAATCTTCTTAGCACTCACATCTCCTGCTCTCAAGTCTCCTGCTCTCACGTCTCGACCAGATCACCAATCGTTGGTTGTTGTTTGGTAAAAAAGGAATGGCGAGAAACGAAGAGAAAGTGAACTTCAAGAGACAAGCATTGAGAGATTTATCGAATAGTAATGGAGGAGTCGGAAGGTTCTCGAAATCATAGAAGAAAGTTTGTTATGGAGAAGAAATGGAAGGTTAAAGAGAGAGAAAAGACAAGTGCATGGAGTTATCAATCAAGCTTTTTCCATGAAGGATGTTCTTATTGAGGCCTTACTTTGGTTTATCTAACTTAGGTTCTTCTTCTTTGTCAGACTTTGGTGGGTATCTTAGATCTTACTTTGCTTAAACAAATTTCGCTTTTCTTCTTCTTTCCGACTCCTTCTAATGCTCAACCTTTATCAATTTCTTCTTCTTCTTCTTCCCTTCAAAAAGTCCCAGAAACCTGAAGTTTCAGGTGTTAAAAAGAATGACTACACCTTCTCCTTTCATTTATAATTCTTATGCTTTCTGGACAGGCTACTGCCAAGTTTTTTTTTTAAACTTCTTTTAATTTCAATTATGTCTTCAATACGGTTTTATCTCCTTACTGGACTGATTTCCTCTCTTTTTTTTTCCCTAAATATGATGGCTTTACAGAGTAGGACGTTTACAGAGCAGGACATTTCCAATTATTTCAGGTAACCGAAAATGAGTGCTTTGATAGATTATTAGCTTTTCCTTTCAAAACATGCTTTTATTTGTTATTTCTCTATCCTATTCAAGACGTTAGGATCCCATATTAATATAAGAGAATGTTTGGAATTATCAGTTTTGTCTTTGCAAAGACAGTCAAGCAAATATTAGTGAAGGGGAATCCTCATTTTGTTTGCGGGGCTAGTGTTCTAGTGAAACCATACCGTGAAAAGTCAAGACTTGTTGATAAGTAAAATTTGTTTGCTTGTAGAAACATGTTGGCACATGATTTCTTACTAGAGTGTGGTAGATGCTAGCTGTGTTGGTTAAACATCTTATCTTCAGGTTTGAATTGTTGTTGTTGTAAGATATATTGTTTGACCGAAATGATGCAAAGATTATGAAATCATCACCCTAATATGCATAGACTCTTATCACTGTACATTATTTGGATTATGTCTTTAGTATGGCATTACCATCTTTCTGCAAGTCATATTAAAGGGGCCAGGGATCTTTTTTTAAATTGTTTTCCCTCTACAAAAGTTACTCTCTTGTGGTTTACCTGGTGGAAGTGGTATGTTGTGATATTGTTTCACCTTGAATCAGTTACTCCTTGTTCTCTTAGACATTGTTGACACCTTTTTTTTTGTTGGAATCATCAAACGTTAATAAGATTTGGCATCATTTGTGTCGTGTTCTTTTTATCAACTAACCTTGATGCTTGATTTATATAATTATTCAACTTTTAGAAAATTGAACACTGAGTGCTACTGTTGCATGTTTTTTCATTTTTTTCCATTTATATAAGTGATCAATGGGATTTTTCAATGAAAATGAAATCCTTAAAGCTAATAACATAGGTATGATTTTTATTTATGAATGTCCACCTTTGCATTAGAAGTCTACATTAGAAACATCTTAGTCAGAATGTTGGTGTCATCTTCTATTCAGTTAGAAGTCTAGATTAGCAACATCTTGGTCACACTAAAGCAAAAAATTTAATAGTTGTTGCTATATTAAAGTTTCTCATATGTTTTACAAGGAATCTATGTTAGATGGTGGAATTTATTGTTTAGTAACTTTTTCTCTTGAGTAGGAAATATTCAGAAAAATTGCAACCCCAAATTCAGTATGGCTCTCACTATACATTTGTAGATTATGAGATTCACTCAATCTTGGGTAAGTAACAAACAAATTCTTCTTCACACCTTCTTTTACACGATGTAACATCTAAGGACTCAATCTTCCAGAAAGTTCAGTAAGAGTGAAAACATTTGTATGACCACTCATCTCAACCTAACATGTAATTTTACTTTGCTGAAAGAAGCTTTTATCAAGATAATTATTTAACTTGATGTTCCTTCAGTAGACTAGGATTGTAGTTACAATTGATTTAATAGAACATCAGTGCCTGTAATATGAGATTTAATGAATGCAATTTGAGATTTAATGAATGAAATCTGAGATATATTTAGTTTCATTAAATAAAGTCTGACAGTAGTTGAGATAAATATGGATTTGTTGCAGTCTTTACTGTGTCAACCGAAGTATATTGTAGGTGCCATTATTTGTTGTACAAAGTTGCATTAATTTTGTGGAGGCTGTAGCTACTCTTTGTATTTATTACATTTAACTTCATTTATAACTCCATTGATTACTCACAACTGCCCCACGGTCTCTTTTCACCTTTAAAATGGAAAAGCTTAATACAATCTTACATTAAAACACACTTATACGCAAAACTCTCCCTATATTTCATTGATATGTAGAGTAAAGAACATTACAACAGTTCATTGATCAGATTCTGACCAGTGACGTCTTCTTTAGTAAGTTGATTCTCTCTTCTTCCCTTAACACTTATTAGTCACCATTGTTGGTTGTTCTCCTTCATCATCGTTTGTTCCTGTCAACAGTTTTCATTTGGTTGTGTGGCTTATGTTATTTGGTATGTTGTAAAATATAGAACGAACGAAGATGAATGGATTAAGCTAGAGAATTGTAGTTCTGATAATGGTTACAAGAGATCGAAAGAAAAATAAAAAACAAAGAAGAAAAAAGTGCTTATGTGTTGAGTTTGAATAGTTTTATAATATATGTAATCATAACCATTGTGTTTTAATAGTTTTGATATTCCTATTTATATAAATTAGTCTTCCAAATATTCATATTGTTAAACAAAACGCAGGAATATTTTGTTTTATTTGACAAACAATCATGTTTTTAAAATGTTGTATCGAACTTCTCTAAAATTTCTTATTCACAGAAATATGCAATCCTAAAAGGTGTGATTGTTTTATTCTCTGAATCTTGTTAAGATGGTTTCATAATCATGCATTAAAACTTGATTATTTAATATTTACAAATTTATATTTATCTTTTCTAATATTATTTAATTATTTAATAGTTCTTTTGTTACCAAAATGAAGTAGTATTTTCTTAAATTATTATATATAAACAAACAGTAATTTAATACAAAAATATTTAATAAATTTCTTATTCATAGTAAATATGCAATCCTAACAGGACACATGTGCACGAATATTTTTTTTATTTGGCACACACTCACGTTTTGAAATACCGTCTCAAACTTGTCAAATTTAGCAAACAGAAAAGTACCATTATTTTTTATAATGACTTTGTTAATTTAGAACTCTCTCATATCATTCCACCGAAGCCTAACTTGCACCCGTTTTATTTTATCCCTAGCTCTCTCTTTTCTCTCTTTTTTATTTTCATTTGTAAGATGGTTTTCTCTAGATTTTTTATTCTTCTCTAACTCTTGTTAAGATGGTTTCGTAATCATGCATTAAGACTTGATTATTTAATATTTACAAATTTATATTTATCTTTTCTAATATTATTTAATTATTTAATAGTTCGTTTGTTACCAAAATGAAGTAGTATTTTCTTAAATTATTATATATAAACAAACAATAATTTAATGCAAAAATATTTAATAAATTTCTTATTCATAGTAAATTATATGCAATCATAAAAGGACACATGTGCACAAATATTTTTTTATTTGACGAACACTCATGTTTCTAAAATACCGTCTCAAACTTGTCAAAATTTAGTGAACAGAAAAGTACCATTATTTTTTATAATGACTTTGTTAATTTAGAACTCTCTCATATCATTCCACCGAAGCCTAACTTGCACCCATTTTGTTTTATCCCTAGCTATCTCTTTTCTCTCTTTTTTATTTTCATGTTTAAGATAGTTTTCTCTAGATTGTTTATTCTTCTCTGAATCTTGTTAAGATGGTTTCGTAATCATACATTAAAACTTGATTATTTAATATTTACAAATTTATGTTTATCTTTTTTTAATATTATTTAATTATTTAATAGTTCTTTGGTTACGAAAAGAAGTAATATTTTCTTAAATTATTATATATAAACAAACAGTAATTTAATAGAAAATATTTTATAATATAATATTTTAAATAAAAATATATTACATTAAAATTTATATAATTTTTGAATAATTTTAAATTAAGTAATTAATAAAAATATATCGATGATAAAAAAAGTATTTATATATTTATTCTGTTGGAATAGCTAATTGTAACTAATTTAAGTAACTCAATAGTGAAACCAATTGCAAATTGATTAACTAGTATATAATCTTCTCTCATCCTGTATGATTAGATGACATCATCTAAAAAAGAAACTAAGGAGAAAGTCAAGGGGGAATGATATAGGTAGGGTTCGTTGACCAAAAGAAACATCTTTTATCTTTTGTGACATTTATAACCAATATATTCAAAGGAGTAAGGGAAAATATGGTAGAATTATTTGTCAAAGGATAACATAGAAGAAGGTGGAGGAAGAGTTTCACAAAGCAACAACTTACAATAGGATAAAACTACGCTTAAAAATAAATTTGATTAGATGAGAACGAGATGGAGTCTTTGGAAACAGTTGAAAGGGAAAGAAACGAGATTAGGATGGGACTATGTCGAAGGAACAATTGCTGCTAGTGAGGAATGGTGGACTTTGAAGATTAAGGTTAGCTCATTTAAGTTATTTTCCTTTACTTTAATGTTAAATAGTTAGTTAAATATAAGTTAATTATTTTTTAGGAAATCAACAATTTTAAAACATTTAAAGAGGAAGGGCTTGAACCTAAGCTTGAATGTAAGTTGAATCAACTTTTTGGATGTTTCGTCCGAGAAGAGATTACATTTTGTCCTGTGGCTGACCCTTCACAAGAATAACGAGAAGTTGAGGAAGTATATGTTCATTCTCCACCTGATAGTCATAATGTTCATCATCAATTATCAGGCTATCATAATCATGAAAATATAAATGAGACTAGTGGTCTAAACAATTATCATATGACTGGTGATCGAGAAGAGGTGTGGAAAGAAACTACCCCGACCCCTGCATCTACTCCTGTTGCTACCCCTCAAGCTTCACATGATGAAGGGACTAAGAGAAAAAGATGCAAAAGAGTTTTGGAGAATGATAGTTCACAAAGCAATAAGAGTGTAATAACTTATTCCACTAAAATGGTAGGAAGATCTGCAGTAATGTATGAGAGGCTTGACGATATGATGCAATTGATTCAAGAGAAACAGAGTGCAACCATGGAGATGAATTTTTTTATTACGAAATTTTTTTGAACATGATGAATATTGGTGCATCACAGAGTATTGGTGCAGATGCATCACATCATGATGTTACGAATGCTTGTGGGAAAACTATGTACGTTGCCTGGTTTAGAGACTGGTACTCTTGAATTTTACTTTGCTTGCATGTTGATTCAAGATCCGCAAAAAAGGGCCATTTTTTTTAGTTTACCAAATGATACAAAGAAAGTTAAACACATAAAGTTTATGTATGAGTATGACAAACATAAAAAACATTAAACATAGTTTCTATCTATGCATTACTATGTTTAGTTTATTGTTTTTATTATTTGTGCACTTATGTTGACAAAGTATGTTTTAAAATATTATAAACTTGGTTAGATTATTTTATTATATTATGTTATCTTGTTGGTAATCTATAATTTTATTACGTGTTATCTTATTTATTTCTTTATATTTAGACATATAAGTGTCATGTATACTTAGAATCTAATTTTACTTGTTGATTTGTAGGTGTGGATGATAATGTTATGCAACTTCTACAAATTAAGTAATTTTTGGACAATGAAATTGAGTTTTGGGATTCGCTAGCTTGTGTAGCTAGTTACATGGATGTATATTTTTTTAACCACATATACAAGGAACCATGTATGACTTCCTATCAAACAGGAGAATTGTGGATGAATGAATTATTGAATGGTCATAAAAAGCGGTGTTTTGATACATTTAGGATGAATCAAAATACATTTCATCAATTATGTATGGTTTTGGAAAACAATTATAGTTTGAGACCTTCAAATAGGATGTCTATTTTGGAGAAAGTTGGTTTATTCGTGTAGGTCCTAAGTAAAGGTTCCCTTAATAGAGATACCCAAAAGCGCTTTCAACATTCAGGTGAAAGTGTGAGTGAGTTTTTAAAGAAGTTTTAAGTGCCATTGATGGATTTTCAAGGGATATACTCTTAACAAAAATCTCGAATTCAAGGAGACTCCACAACAAATTGCCAATAATGCTATATATATGCCACATTTTAAGATAATTGAATATGTTCTTACTCCCCCTTCATAATATTTTTCATTGAAATATGTTATTTTATCATTTTATGATCATTGTTTTATATTAGGACTGCATTAGAGCTATTGATTGTACACATATAGCAGTAGTTGTTGCAAAGGAGGATCAAATGAGATACAAAGGATGGAAAGGAATAGCGACTACAAATGTATTTGCAACATGTGACTTTGACTTATTATTTACATATATTTTAGTAGGTTAGGAGGGGTCGGTATACGATTCTCATATTTTCTTTGATACAATCAGTAATTCGAGACTTAAACTTCCAAAATCACCGATAAATAATTATAAGATTTAGATGATTTGCTATTTATGATTTAGACTTTTATGATATTATTTATACTAATTATATTTCCGCTATGGACACTCAAGTAAATATTACTTGGTTGACAAACGCTATCTGGAAAGAGAAGGATATTTGACACCTTATCCAAAGATAAGGTATCATCAAAATAGAATAATTTATGCCTAAGTATTCATTTATGGATGAAAAAAGAATAATTTGTGTAGCTTTTGCATTGCATAATTATATTAGAAGAAGTATAATTGGCAACCCGGCTTTTAACATCATCGATTAAGATCTTGAATTTATACTCCCAAATATATTTTAAGATGTTAAAGTTAACTCTATGCAAGAAGGCGTTAAAGAACAAAGAACTCGGGAGATGAGACACTATTCGTGATAATATTACTTCTAATTTAATGACAATTAGACGTCGTTTTTAAATTGTTATAAACCTTTGCTTTAAATGTCAGTGTTCATTTATTTTGCTACATTTGAATTGTGTTGTTAAACTTTATTTGGATTGTTATATTTTATGTTTGGATATATCATCATCATCATCATCATCATGATTATCATAATGATGATGATGATTATAATTATTATATTTTTATTAAAGTTATAAACTTAATTTTATAAAATTAAATATTTAAAATCTAAATTCTTATAAGAATATTCAACAAAATACTATCATGTATAATTTATATTTTTTTAAATCATGCACTCATAAATCATTTTTCACATCAATAATTAATTTTACTAAACATATTTAATAAATAGTTAATATTATCTACTAGTTAAATCAACTTACATAAGCAAATAGTCGATATAATAAACTATCAAGTAATGCAATCCAGTTTATCAAAGAGGATATTCTAATTAAATATCTTCAAGCGCTCCTTTCCACCACAAACAGAGAAATTCAAAAGTCTAGTCTCCGTTCGCATCAACGGACCGTCCCCAAACCAAGCTTTACGCAGATGGTGAACGTAACTTTCTAATACCAAAATTCATCGACTGCGCGTGAAGTCAAGGGCATCTTGTTTCTACGTCTGTTTTTTCAAATGTCATTGTCGATTTTCTGTTGTACATTTTTCCTTTCCTTTTAAATAAAACCAAATTTTGTTAAGTAGTTAATGTTAATATAATATATTTTTATCATTAATAATATTTATAGATAAAATTTAAAAATAAATTATTTTTTTGTTAAATAAATTTATTTTGATCTCTTATTATAATTATTAACAAAATTATTTTATTTTATTAAGATAATAATTTAAAATTTAAATTAGATTTAAAATGATATTTATTTTTAAATATATTTTAATTACTAAATCAAATTTTATTTAAAATGTATATATTTTGATGATATTTTAAATTGAATTACATTAATTAATTTAATTAAGAAAATTAAATAAAATTATTTAGTTAATTAAATTATTCATAATTCTTATTAAAATTAATTTTAATTAATCAAATAAAATATTCAATTAAATTATTCATAATTCTTATTAAAATTAATATATATTTAGTTGATAATAAATCAGATTATGAAGAAACAAAAATTACCTTTTGTGGTTTTTATAATTTTTGAAAATTGGAAGAAACTACAACTAAAAATAGAAATAAAAAATTCAAACAAATAGTTTTTTTAAATTTGAAAATAAAAATAGAAACAATAATTTATTATTTTTTAAAGAAACATGAAGATGTAGTTGCATGAGGTGTGTATGGAAAATGAATGTGTTTGATTCATTTAATTAAATAATACACGAAGGAATGTCAAACAACATATAAACTATTGAAGTTCAAACGTGTTACACGTATTGGACGTATTGTTTTATTTTCCTTGCGTTGATAATTTGTTTCTTCTATAAGAACTTGGTATGTCACGTTTCTTAGTTCCTTCTTAACGTTAGCATCTAAAATGCTGGGAAAATCATCAAACAAGCAATCCTCTATCCTGATTTATGATTCATATCATAATTTTATTAAATATTTTGTAATTTGATCTATTTTATTTTTAAACTTTTATTTATTTCTTATAGTATTTTAATAGTTTTTTGACAATTCTTTTTATCATATTTCCTCAATTTTTATTTATTTATAACTAAAATTCTACTGTATAAGAACTTAAAAATCAAATACACATTAGTTTAGTTAAAATAATTAAATAATAAATGAAATATGTTAAATAATTTATATAATAATATTTTTAAATGCAAATTTAAAATTTAAAGTTTAAATAACAAGGAATCCATTTATATTTAACCATATAAATAGGGGTGACAATTCGGCGGCCCTCGTTAATTTTTTAAAATAATTTTTTAAAATTAAAATATAAAATAATTTTTTTAATTGAATCTAGATCTGAGTTGTTCAAGTCTAAGCTTACTTGAGGCCTAATTCTTCTAAACAAAACGATGTCGTTTTGTATAAAATGGATAAACTTCAAGTCAATCTAAGCTTGAGCCTGACCTATAAGCTGGTCATTAAAAACCCTTAGATTTAGACTATGAATCACCCATTATTATTGCTACATATAATCAAACATTTAAAAATATGATCATGGAGCGGAAAATAAGATCCTCTATGAACAAGGTGATTTGTTTTCTTGTGAAGGTTGGAGCACCTGTTCCACTTAGGATGTTCCAATCCTGTTTCGCTTGAACTGGTCCACATATTTGTGTGAATCCTACATAAATGTGTAGATGAGATTTAATAGAACCGGGTTGGAACTGGTTAACTGGAACAGAGGATCTGATCAATTTCTTGTGTGTAATCTTTTCAAAGCACGTTGTAGTCTGTACACGTTACTGAAACGAGAAAATTTTAATCTGATGTCACCTTTCAAACTTAAAGAGACATTGATGCATCTCAAAGACTACTCCGAGTTCTTACAGCCACTATTAGAATTTTTAACATGTGTAGAGTGTAGATTCTATTAACAACAATTGAGCTTAGGTTAATTATTTCTAAAATGATTAAAACTAATTATTTGAATAATTGATCCTTATTATTTATAAACTTTTTAATACGTTTATGATTAGTTGGTATAAGATACTCTAACTGCCACGGTAAAGGTTCATCCTTTTATGATCCTTTGATGTTTGAAACGCAGTTACCATATTAAAAAGGAGCATGTGGATATTGGCGTTCTATTTTTGGAAAATGGCTACTCTTTCGGTTTAAATTACCCTCCAAAAGAGTCCAAAGAACCGGGAATCTCAGGTGGAGCTCCTCTTTTTATGTCAACTTCAAAAACATAAAGAGTGAGCACGACCCCTGGAAAATGAGGATCAATCCAACACCCACGTTTTGGGTTTGTAGACTTTTAAACGCCCTTCCATTGACTTTGACTTCGATAGTTGACTTGACTCGAAGACTTGGACAGATGGACGAAGCATCCAAGCACCTTCATCACCCCAAAGTTTACGTCGTCAATTGAAAAGACCCAATATTTTTCAATATTTACAGGGGACTTCATTTTGTATTTAATTTCACTCAAAACTTAATTCTCCCTGTCTCTATCCCTCCTTACTTTCTACATTATTTTAAATATTCGTAATTTTAATTTTAATTTCAACTTAGTATTTCTCTAAAAATTTAATATTCGTAATTTTAATTTAAAAATTTACATGACATTAAAAATTTAATAATCGCGTTGACAAGATAAATCATGTAAGCACCGATAATTACATTTGTAATAAATTGAAATTTCGTGCATTTAATTATTATGAATAGAATTATAAAATAAAATAATAAAGTTTAAAATTATAAATATAATTTATCCTCCTTATTATTAGTGTCTTACTAAGGAATTTGATCTATATTGAAAAAATAATGTAAAGAAAGCTCTTTTATTTCTTATTTCTAAATATAATAGGATGATTGGGTTTGCATTGTACAAAAATCTCACCCCAATTTTGAAAACAAAATACATAAAAACAATTAATTGTGAGATGTGGACAAAGAAAAAGAAGTTGGAACGCGCCACAAATGCCATGGGCCATACCGTCCTTAAGTTTCCACGCTGATCGTCTATAAAAAAGTAAAAAACCACCACCACCAGTCCACCATTTCATACACCCCCAACAAAATACCTTTACACATAATCGGCTACTAAGCTAGCCACCACCACTCACTGACCACTCCTCCCCCATCAGCTATGGCTCTCTCCGACCACAACAACCATCATCTTTCTCTTCTCTGCCTTCTGTCTCTGTTCCTCCTCACTCATGCAAGACTAAACCTTGATTACTCTGACCTCAAAGCCTTCTCAACTATCCACAAAGACTTGGGTATCCCCGGTCAACGCACTCTCTCCGGTAACCCATGCAGCATTGCTGGAGTGTTCTGTGAACGGAGAATCTCCAACAATACATATGTGCTCAGAATCACTAGGCTTGTCTTCAAATCCCAACAACTTTCTGGGTTCTTGTCTCCGGCTATCGGGAAGCTGTCAGAACTCAAAGAGCTGTCTTTAACAGACAACCAACTCGTTGACCGAGTACCACCCCAGATTGTCAACTGCAAGAAACTGGAAGTTCTTGAACTTGGAAAAAACCAGTTTTCCGGTGATGTTCCACCGGAGTTGTCATTACTTGTACGTCTTCGTGTCCTCGATCTCTCTTCCAATAAGTTTTCAGGGAACTTGAGCTTCTTGAGGCATTTTCCAAACTTGGAAACTCTCTCCCTTGCCAACAATCTCTTCACTGGCAAAGTGCCCAAGTCTCTACGCTCATTTCGTAATCTCCAATACTTTGATCTCTCTGGGAATAATTTCTTGCAAGGTCCTATTCCTATGATGAGAAAGATTGAACCTTCAAGGCCTCAGTATCCAAAACGATACATTCTTACAGAGAAGACCAACAAGAGTTCTGCTCATGGTCCTACTTCAGCTGTTAATTCTTCAGCTCCTGGACCATCAGTGGTAGTAAGTAATCAAAAACACAAGCACAAGCACAGCAGTGCCAAAAGGAAGTTGGCCGGATGGATACTTGGATTTCTCGCCGGATCAGTCGCCGGATCTATATCTGGATTTGTGTTCTCGGTGACGTTTAAGCTGCTCTTAGCCGCCTTAAGAGGTGGTGGAAGAAGTCAAGGGCTGGAAATCTTTAGTCCAAAGATCATAAAAAAAGCAGAGGAACTGGCCTTCTTAGAGAAAGAAGATGGACTTGCTTCATTAGAAATCATTGGAAAAGGTGGATGCGGGGAGGTTTACAAATCTGTGTTACCAGGAGGAAAAGAGATTGCTATAAAGAAGATTGTTCAACCAACAAAAGATGCTGCTGCTGAATTGAACGACGAAGACAGTAAGCTTCTAAACAAGAAAATGAGGCAAATTCGATCTGAGATCAACACAGTTGGTCGAATTCGCCACAGGAACCTCCTGCCTCTGCTAGCCCATGTGGCTCGTCCTGATTGCCATTTCCTTGTCTACGAGTACATGAAAAATGGCAGTCTACAAGACGTTTTGAATGAGGTTGCAGAAGGGAAAAGACAATTGGACTGGTTTGCTCGTCATAAGATTGCGCTAGGAATAGCTGCAGGGCTTGAATATCTTCATATGAATCATAGTCCCCGAATCATTCACAGAGATTTAAAGCCAGCAAACGTCCTTCTTGACGATGACATGGAAGCTAGAATTGCAGACTTTGGACTAGCAAAAGCCGTGCCTGACGCGAACACGCACGTCACTACTTCAAATGTTGCAGGGACTGTGGGATACATAGCTCCAGAATATCATCAGACTCTAAAGTTCACAGACAAGTGTGACATCTTCAGTTTTGGAGTGGTGCTTGGAGTTCTAGTCATGTGTAAGCTTCCATCTGACGACTTCTTCCAGAACACACACGAAATGAGCTTGGTTAAGTGGATGAGAAACATCATGACTTCCGAGAATCCATCTCAGGCAATTGATCCAAGGTTGATGGACAACAAAGCTCACGAGGATCAAATGCTGCTAGTGTTGAAAATTGCCTGCTTTTGCACTCTGGATGATCCAAAACAGAGGCCTAACAGCAAGGAAGTCAGATACATGTTATCTCAGATTAAGCCTACAGAGCCAGTGGTTGAAGCTTAGCGATAATGGAATTTGCCTGGAAATGCTATGTTTTTCAAGGAAATAAGCTTATTAAAGTGCTTGTACCTTTTGGATTTGCAATCAGCAATGCAATTACTTAGTTCTTCATATGATTGATTAATGAAGCTAGGTTCAACAGATATGAAAGAGTTAGTAATTTAAGACATTATCCACTCAATTTAGTAAAAGCACCATAATTAGTTGGTGTCCACACGAGAAAGAGTAATAAGTTGAAAAAGTCATGCAATTTTTTGGAAAATCGCTAGACATCTTTCGGTGGGGTGTGCAAATTTCCACATTTATTATAGGAAAAGTACTCGTATGGCTGGAGCAATTTTCTTATCCAAATTTCCACCGAGGATCGCTCGTAATTCCAACTTATCAGTGTCTGTATGACAAGCAGGACTTGACATCAAAAGCGAGACATGGTAAACAAGAAATGAAGAAATATTGGAGTCTTCTTCGCTAATAGTCTTTCAGGAGTCCGACAAAAGCACTTATAGTGCACGTAACAAAGCAAGAACAGCGTCTACTTTTGTTTGATTACGGGCACAGCACCAGTTGTCTCTTCATTCTATCGATAATAACTATTTAAGTTAATTGAAAAGCAACCAATCAAGTTCTTTCCATGCCAAGAAGATGGCAAAGCTAATCTGAAGGCTCTTCTTTGCAATCTTCTTCATCTTCACCTGGTTGTTATTTATAACACTAACTTTAATTATAGATCCAGTATCAAACATGAACTTGTATTAACGAAAAAAACATGTGAAAAATAACTGTTTTGTTATTGCACAATGAACAAGCAGTTGAATTGTTTGAACAAGCTCATTAATGCATAAACAAGCTCCTAAAACTTACGAGCGACTATTATGGAAGTTGTTAATCTTTATGTCGCTGACATCTTTTTACACCTTTCTTAATGCGTGGACCTCTTAACAAGTCAGAGAAACTCAACGTCCAGGAACTTTAATTAAGCAGGCCACGGGATACCTTAGCAACTATTTGTAGTAACTTTGTTGACCCTCCTCATTATAGGTCCAGTACATAACTGGCCCACAATGATTAGAACTTATTTTCCTCATTAGACTCTAGGTCAATTATCCAAGCCTTTTATTGAGCTTCTTTATTATCTTTAACTCGGATTAAATTTGATTTTCTTAGCTATAATTTTATAAAGATTTCATAATTAATAATTGTCCAATTAAAAAATTACTATCATTCTTCCCCTTGGATAAATATTAAGGACAACTGTCGTAGCAACCATAAAAACATTAAAAGTAGTTAAACAAAATCATTGCAAAGACCGACCAATTTAAAATGTTTGATCCAAAGATAATAAAAGTCTATCATTCGGTCTCGTAAGGTGTTCGATATTGGAAGATATTAAATTCATGTATCATATGTGACACAGATCCAATACAATCACACATACCTAATATCTCACTAACATGAATAAGAAAATGGAGTATGACAAACTACAATGATACCTTTATGATTTGAAATGCATCATTTGTCCATATATTGGTCTCAATTTCTATGAACTTTATACTAAATTGCATAAGAGAAATTTGTTTTCTCTTAGCCTTTGTTTCGATCCTTACTTGCACAAAGGAAAGGAAAGGAAATATTGAGGGGAAAAGATGATAAAAGAACGGAAGAGAAATAGGATTTCTTTTCCCCTATTTGTTTCCCTAATTTATCAAAGGAGGGAATTGAAACTTATATTGGACAAAAGAATTTTTTGAGACCTTTATGCCCTTGATTATAGAACTTGTTTATCTTTTGCTATGAAATTGTTTTAATGAAATTGCTTAGTAAATATACATATAGAAATTGTTTTTATGTCAACTTCTCTGTGGTAATTAAAATAAAACAAGTTACATATAATTATATGTATATTTGCATGGTTTAGAATTTAAACATTCATATTTTGATCATCCAAAAGATAAAGGTTTTGTTAATTCCATTTCAACACAGCCATAATTTCCATAAGCAAAAAATTTGCACTAGTATTTACTCCATAAGCAAAAAATCTGCACTAGTATTTACTCCATAAGCAAAAAATTCTATTTTAGCATAACCATGACTCCTCCATAAGCAAAAGATCTGCAAATAAACATCACCACGAGTTAAACAAAACAAAAGTTAACAAATTAAACAAAAAAACATCATATCAAATTAGACTTTACCATTTCAAAAAAATTTACAATGCAAAAGATCAGCTACCTACAATTTTATCTTCATTCCATTTCTGAAACAAGTGCGCTACTCATCATATGCATTAAATAATTATTAAGATTGAAGTTATGAATAATGCATGGATAATTAGAATAAAATTTTAATAAGACTGTAATCACATTATTAGAATTGAATTAGATAAAAGATTAGATACCCTGATAGTCCTACCGTAAAAGATGGATACTGGGTGATGTGCCTATCGAACCGTGGAGTAGCTATGGCGTCAAGTATCCTATGTGGGAGTACGTTCGCAAAAATGAAACTTGAAGGAATTGACGGGGCCACATAGGTGGTGGAATATGTGATTTAATTCGATGCAAAACGAAGAGGTAAAT
Source organism: Erythroxylum guanchezii (assembly GCA_025629825.1). Lineage (NCBI taxonomy): Eukaryota > Viridiplantae > Streptophyta > Magnoliopsida > Malpighiales > Erythroxylaceae > Erythroxylum > Erythroxylum guanchezii. The sequence goes on from JAOTAX010000007.1 coordinate 24,859,951, forward strand.
ACCATGAATAGGGTTTGGTCTTCTTTATAAGAATTCTGTAAATATTCTATTTAAAAAAAACGAGAAAGTTCGAAACAATTGAATTTTTTTAAAGATTAGATGTGGATACTAATTCATAATTTGACATGTATAGAATGAAAACTTCATTATCTATTCTAAGAGAATTTTTATAAAAGCCTTTCATTTGCTTCTTTTTGAAGGAAGTTTTATTTTCCCATAATGTACCGTAATGTTTTGGACTAATTCTTCTTTTGATGATCAATTCAACATTTGTTATATTTCATCTACCCGAGTTAATCGACAAAAATTTTAATTGATCAGATTTCAAATCAAAGTTAATTTCAATAGGTCTAGTTTGAATTAATATGGTACTCTATGCACAAGACTACTCGTTTTGTAAGGATAAGAGGAGGGTCATTTACACAATCTTTTTTTTGTAATTTTTACAAAAAAATCATTTGCGTAATTTGAAACTACAACCTTATGGTTACAACGAAGCAACTTTTACTGATTACTTTAAAGCTTAATATTATAATTAATTACATTAGTAAATGATACATATTTTTTATTATTTAAATCATTTTTTAAATCCCACTAATAATTTTTTTTTTAAATTTAGTTTTCAAGTTTTTTTTAAAAGATTCTACTATGCCAACTTCATCTAACAGAACCCTTAATTTCATTAAACTTTATTTAATTATTTGTTTACACACATATATTTATTTATTTATTTATTTGTGGACCCCTTAATCATGGACAACACGAAATAATCACAAAAAAGCTATAGGCAAATACCATTCATAACACAAAAAAAAATCCAAATTCTCTTGTTTTTGAGTTATTAATGCACTCGAATTGATTATGTTTTCCTAAATTATCAAATTTAAATAAATCACTGAATGAATCAATAATTTAGAATTAAGTAATTAACTTGATTAAATTGTTGATTATATATTTCAATATATTTTCACTCTAAACCAATTATTCTTTTTAAAAATTGAAAAGAATTGTAATCTTTTTTGTTGACTACTTAATTTTTAATCTCCCAAATTAAAAAGATATATGTGAACTTATCACTTATTGCTTCACAATCTATGTTATGTTTTACTTGAGAAATAACATATTAAAAAATATTTAATATTGTGGGATCTTTTCAATTTAGTGTTAAACTTTCTAAAATTTTTAATTTAGTGACTAACACTTTAAAATTTGTATAAATCAAATTAAAATGTCATTTTTGATTGTGTGGTCAATAGATAGACATCTGGTGCTGAAAATGAGTTGACTCATAGGTTAGTCTCGCTAATTTTTTTTAAAATTAAAAATATAAAACAACATTTTTTAAAGCTGAGTTCAGGCTTAAATTGCCCAGGTCTAAGCCTGCTAGAGGCATTGTTTCGAATTTATCTTGACATCATAATCATCCTAATTTAATGTAAAGAAAAGGTTTATCTTTTGCTTTTACTTTTTACTTTTATTCAGTCAATCGTTTACACTTTACGGGGAGTGACATTTTTTTACAAAAGAGAGTGTTAAAAAACAATGATAAAATTTTAATAATTAAAAACTCGAAATTTGAGCTTAAGCTTAAATTTATATTATTTTATTTTTATTTATATTAAATCTAAATTAATTAAAATGACACATCTCTATATGTTTTTTCAGTTTCTTGATTTATTTTGAAAATGCTTAAGCCTGGGTAACCACTCATGAATCTCTACTTCAAGTAACGAAAATGAAAATATGCCGTGCAAATAAATCTATGGAACCAGTCCCTACGATGTCCTCCTTGTCTCACACTGCGTCCTTAGGAGTACAAAAGCCAGTATTATGCTTTTTTCATGACAAAGAAGTGACCTTATGGCGCGTTTGGATTTGGAGTATCACTCAAAGCAATGTTAAAGCTAGAGAGCGAAAGTAGCCTTCTCTGTCCAAGACACTCTGAAACTATTATTAGTTTATTACTATCAGCATAGACCAAAAACCTGAAAATTGGAAAAACTGTGCATGCCCTTTTGATTGTGTCGAATCCATCTTCCGAAGAGAACGCATATGAGGCCAACTCTTTGATAAATTATCATTCCAAGTGCAGCGAGGTCAGGAATGCCCGTAAGCCGTTTGGTGATATGCATGAAAGGAAAGTGGTACTTGCAACATGGGTTGTCTTAGGAAGTCATTGTGTTGCTACTGGTGACATACGGTTACATATTTCAGTCATATAATGCAACCTTGTAAAAGACAGAAGCTGCTGAAACCATGTAAGCTTCCCCAAAGCTTGAGAATTTTGACTTGTTGATCATCATTACCATCATAACATGTAGTAAGTTCCTCTCTTTTTGTAATTTTTCAGATTCTTATCATTTGCAACTTAAAAGCTAGAGATTGCCAGTTTACTAAAATGAGTGCAATTCAATCTTTCACGTCTTGAAATAAAGCATGGACTTTATGTTTGACAGACCTAAATCAGCTTGACAGGGGTTTCTGTGGTCTCAACGCAGTTTCGGATAAGCAAGCAGATGCTGATTAAATTACTTACTTCATACAACGATCAAAAATGACCCTACAGCTCTGGAATTTCATCAACCCATCAGTCCTTCATGCATATCTCTTACAGTTCTCATACAAAGATATATATATATATATATATATTAAGTTGCGGTGATATACATACGTTCCCAGGTATAATTGTCTGCTGCAGCAATGCCTAGCTCAGAACTGCCTCTATAACCAGCAAAAGCTGGCTGAAGACTGAAACATAGAGTGCACCCTTCCTCTGAATGCTCCATGAGGTGAGGGTAAATGCGAGTGCAGAACACAAAATACCTTGTAAATTAATTTTTTATAATATTTTTTTACTTATGATCTGTTCAATATTTTTCCTCTTTCTTTCTTTCTTCCTTTCTTTATGATTCTTCCTTCTGCCTTCTGCCTTCTGCCGTCTCAAAGCATCTGAACCTACAAAGTTGTGGGCCTCCCAAACCAGATGCTGACATCCCAAGGACTGATTGTCATTGAGTTATTGTCTTTTAGACTTTGAATTTTCCAGGTCAAGCTGTATGTGCTTGGAAATTTCTATACGATTGCGATGTATATCCTGGAAAAAATTGGTGTGGACATAGACTGAAATTCCAAGTATTATATTAATTTCATTGCTACTAATTTCTTGTTTCCACACAACCTTTCACAATCAAGGGAGGAAATTTCTTGAGTATTATATGCAAGTTGGTGCCACCTTTTTCAAGGGAGGAAATTTCCTGCAGATGAGGGGAAGAAGACCTTTTATGGACTTACATGGAAGGCAACTTGACGAGGATGATCCTTTCAATTCTTCCTAGTTTTGCCTTACATTTCTTGCCACAACCACAAACAATTCAGGTACTTGCGTCCAGAAGATGTAGGCTCCTGTCAACATGTCTGCAGAAGTGTACCTTAATGCATTGGATGATGTGAATATTATCACTGTTTCAGATTATCTGCATTAGTAGAGCAAAGTCAGGGTTTAGAATGATCCATATACATGTATCTAATGCCAAAATGAGCCCAATTTTCTGCGAAGACAGCTAATTTCTCTAAAAACATAAATTCTTCTGTTTTTTGTTTTTTCTCAAAAAAAAATTATTGAAAATTGTTCAAGATTTTTCAGGGCTTTCTCTTTTCATCTGATATTTGATTATAATATAGTTTTTACACCACACAGACTACTTTGTCCAAGTCAACCAAAAATAAAAATCCTGCTATTTGGATCCTAATCTGCAATGGCCTCTTAAGTACCAACTCACGTTAAAAACTTCACTTTCTGATAAGAGCAAAAGAACAGAAAACGAATAATGCATTATGAAAAAGTTCATGTACTATTGTTCCAAAAATGTGTGTTGTTCCTTGAGTTTCAACTAATATTTTTCCCTTTGATTCTTAAGGGAATAAAATTCTTAAGGAACATAAACAGCAACACACACACACGTATTTAGACCATGCCCCTCCCTTTTTCTACTTAAGTCGTTGAGTTGAGTAAAGCTTTTTTTTCTCTTCGATTATACCTTCGCTCTGTGTATGATAATGGCAAATCACGGAAAATCTTGCACACAACAATATTCTGTACATCTGAAAGTCGTAAGGTAAAAACATCAGCAGGTAATGAGTAATAAACGATCATTGAGTTACTAAAAAAGGACTAGTTTTAGGGGAGAAATCTTCCATAGCTTTCACAGACATATAAGTAAATAAAAAAAATATATATAATGTATGTATTTATCAATGTTTATATATCAAACTCTTTTTCTTCCTTCTCATTGAATAGCATAAAGAACTCAATAATAAGAATTTGAAATTTGGTGCAAAAGGATGGTTTCGCTCCCTTTGCATAAGTGTTTTATATTGTGAATCTTAATTATGTATTACACTTAAAGTCGGTTTGAAAACTACATTACCAATTTAAAGCATTAAATTGCATTTTCATTGGTGAGTAATAAAAAAAATCTATGTATTTCTCAAGCACTTAAAAAAGGAAAATAATTTGCCCTTTGTTGAATGATGTGGTTAGTTTCCCTGCCATAAACTGTATTAGGGTTGAGACGAAACTCCTCTAAGATCCAATCCGTTTTATAACCGTTAGGAGGCTCCCCACAAATAGAATATCGATGTCTGCACACAACCAATAACTTCATTGATAGACTTCACTTCACGTTTGGCGCATACCTGGTAGTACCCTTTTTTGGCTATGTTGATGTCGGTCTTTCTCTGGGAAAAGAAAATCCAAGTATCACCATCCATGACTCCAAAATTGTCTGAGTTATTCACCAAAAGCTAAGTATTAGAAAAGACCATTTATGTGAACATAGAAATCTCCCTGTTGGCTTGGGAAATTCTTAGACAAGAGCATAAGCATCTAAGTACTATTTCCATAACAAGGGTTAAATTTGATGGATGAACATTGCACATAAGCAAGACCAAGTTGCTCATCAAGTTAATATCATGAAATTGAGAGCTGAAACATATCTTGTATGCAATATTGTAATGTTTAATGCTGGGCTAAATCCAAAGTAGAAACAGTATAGTTCTAAAGGTTCTACCTTCTGATCAGAATTCAGACATTATTGATTGGAGTCACGATTCCGTATGGTAAACATGGACGCCACTGAGCCTTCCAAAATTTTAAAAAATTAAATATTTTTATTTTTAATATATGTGTGTGTGTGTGTGTGTGTGTGTATAACTGATACGGGCATACGTCACAAGCTTACAAGAATAACTTTCAAGAATAACTTACACAAGCTTGAGGATGAAGATCCTGCGCACATGCCAATCGACTTTCAAGTTTCTTTTCTTTCGCTTCTTGAGATTACCCGTAAATTAGATATTGAAATTTCTGAAGCTCCAATCTTGAAAGAGATTGACAATAGGAAAAACATAAAGCTTTCAAGGTAGTTTCAGAACTCAAATCTGGATCATTAATATTTTCCTGCCTTTTTCTTATGTGATCGAGCTAAACTAGATTTACTCCTACGTAGTACCTGTTCATAGTTAACTGGCATGTCTGACCCTTTTTCTTGATTTTTTGTTCTTCCGTCACGTCTGCTTTTTATATCGACAAGTTTTATAATATTTATTCCACGACAAGAATTAGGGATGTTTCAGCGAATGCATGTATGACCATTTGATCAATAATTTAACTAAGTTGTTGCGGTAAGGAATGAGTTTTTGAAGCTTATGAACAGTAGGGAATATAGATATGTATATATAAAAGAAAAGGAGATTCAATTATTTTTTAGTATATTTTACAGCTGCTACCTCTTTTATGGAATTAGTAAATATTGGTTCTAACTATTTTTTTATTTTGCAGTTATGGAAAAATACTTTAAAAAATTAAGACCAACTATTCAGTCATCATCGTGTGATTTAAATTACAATGTTGATAAAGTACCTCCAGCATCGAAGGAGGTTATTATTGAAGAACTTATGATTGACTCAGAAAATCTTCCTTCCGATCTAGGATTGAGACCTAATATAATGGAGTATCCTCCTGAAAAATGAGATCAGGTGCATAGAGCTTATTTATTAAAAGGTCTTTGTCAACCTAGAAATCATAACTTTCCTCAAACCATGGATGAAGATCGTAAGCGGAGATTTATTGTATCATAGTTTGATGATTTCAAGGATTAGTTGGAATATAGTGTTGAAAAAGATGTTGCATACTGCTTATATTGTTATCTTTTTGCAGTTGATCGTGAAAGGAAACATACTAATTTTGTATCTGAGGGTTTTAGTGCTTGGCGAAAGAAAACAAGATTAAAAGAACATGTAGGAAATCATGACTCTGATCATAATTGATGTCGAATTGCTTGTGAAAATTTAATGAATCAATCCCAATCTATTGAGTCAGCTTTTTCAAGGCAATCAGAGAAATCAAAAATTGAATATCGGTGTAGGTTAAATGCATCAATAGGGTGCCTTCGTTATCTCTTGATGCAAGGGCTGCCTTTTCGGAGGAATAATGAGTCTAAGAATTCAACAAATCAAGGGAATTTTCTAGAATTACTAAAATTCATAGCTTCTAACAATGAAGAAATTAGGAATGTTGTTCTAGGGAATGCTCCTAAAAATCTCAAACTTACATTACCCGATATTCAACGTGATATCATTAATGCAGCTGTATTTGAGACAACAAAGGCCATTATTTTAGATATGGGTAATGATTTGTTCTCTATTTTAGTGGATGAATGTCGATATGTGTCAGTAAAAGAGCAAATGGGAGTCATTATTCGGTATATTGATAGTTTTGGATGTGTCATTGAAAGATTTCTTAATCTTGTGCATGTACGTGACACAAGTGCAACTTCACTTTTAAAAGGTATCAAGTCATTATTCTCTAACTATGGCTTGAGTATTACTAGCTCAAGAGGTCAAGGCTATGACGGAGCTAGTAATATGCGAGGTGAATTTCATGGTCTTAAAAGTCTAATTTTGAAGGAAAATTCTTGTGCTTACTACATCCATTGTTTTGCACATCAACTTCAGCTTACACTTGTTGTTGGTTCTAAAAAGAATTTAAATGCATGTTCCTTTTTCAATACTATTACTCATTTGTGCAATGTTATTGGAGGATCTTGTAAGCGTAGGGATATGCTTTGAGAAAAACAAATGGAGAAAGTGATGGTAGGAATTTCACAAGGGATGATTGGAGAAAATAGGAATGATGATTCATAAAGGGCTGAAGCTATTGGTTTAATTGATATTATGCTTCGCTTTGAATTTCTCTTTGTGTTGCATCTTATGATAAAGATATTGGGAATCACAAATGGGTTATCTCAAGTTTTACAGAAAAAAGAACAAAATATAGTGAATGCAATGCATTTGGTTAAAGTCTCAAAATGTCATTTGCAACAAGTTAGAGATGATAGTTGGGAATCTTTATTGAAACAAGCCGTTGACTTTTGTGGTGAAAATAATGTAAGTGTGATAGATATGCAAGATATGTTCATGGTTAGAGGGAGATTAAGGCGTAGAAGCGAAAACATGAAGAATCTTCATCACTATCGTGTTGAGCTTTTCTGTTCTGTGATTGACATGCAACTTCAAGAGCTTAACAATCGATTTGATGAAGTCAATACAAGTTTGCTTTTATGTATGGCATGTTTTGATCCTAAAGACTCCTTTTCTGCATTTGACATGGACAAATTGATTGAACTTGCCAAATTCTATCCATCAAAGTTTCCTCCTATTGGTCTAATTGAACTTGAATATCAACTTGAGAATTTTATCATTGATGTACGTATGGATAAGAATTTCTCTGAATTGAGTGGAATTGGAGATCTTGCTAAGAGAATGGTGGCTACAAGAAAGCATCATGTATTCCCTTTGGTTTATTTGTTTGTCAAATTGTCATTACTTTTACTAGTTGCTACAGCTACAGTGGAAAGAGCTTTCTCCGCAATGAAAATTATCAAGAGTTCACTTCATAATAAAATGGGTGATGACCTATTGAATGATTGTTTAGTGTGTTACATTGAAAGAGATGTATTTGCAAATATTGACAATGATCTTGTTATGAAAAGATTTCAATCTATGAAAGGTAGGCGAGAATCATTGTACTTTTAACTATTTTATATTCTTAATAAAACTTTATTTTTTTATTTAATTTTGATATGAAAAATTTTGTGAAATCTATATTTTATTTGAGCCCTCCTATCTTAAATTTCTGACTCCATCACTGATGGTAAAGCTATGTTTTTGTGGGAAACTTTAACAAACAGTATTCGTGTAAAAAGAATAACATAGATCCATAATTTCATGAGAAGACTATACCCATTCAAGCAATAGAATCCATTCTCAACTGATACGATGAAGTAACTTAAGAAATTTTGCTTAACCAGTTATTTTTTTCCTAATCATAACCCAAGAATGTAGAACAAAAAATACTTTCGTCAGATCAAAGCATGCAAAATCAAGATCAAATGGGTTTGTGTAGAACCCCATAAGCACCAAGAATGTATCTACCGAGTTAAAAAAGAAAGAACGCATAAAACCCACATCAAAAGAAAAGATAGACAAATCTGGAGAAGAAAAGGACTTACAGAGAAGAAGTTGAAAAGGGCTGTAGGAGTAGACATTGTCAAGAGTCGGGATTATATCAACAGGAAGAGGACGACACAGTACCTTCCTCTTCAAGTAATATTCCACTAGCTCTGCACTTGTTGGATTAAACCAGTAGCCAGGAATCTGCTCGAATTCTGGAGGGAGAGGGAGATTCATTTCTCTGTTCTTCGACTTCCTTTCTGTTGGCAGTTGTGTTAAGATTGCAGAAGCAGAATAAATTATGAATAATGAATGATAATTACAATAAAATTTTAATTAGACTGCAATCACATTATTAGAATTGAATTAGATACCCCAATAGTCCTACTATAAACGATGGATACTGGGTGCTGTGCGTATCGAACCGTGGAGTGTTGTAGTTATCGCGTCAAGTATCCTGTGTGGGGAGTACGTTCGTAAAAATGAAACTTGAAGGAATTGACGGGGGCACACAAGCGGCGGAATATGTGGTTTAATTCGATACAAAGCAAAGAGGTAAATACTATGGAATAGGGTTTGATCTTTTTTAAGAAAATTCTGTAAATATTCTATTTAAAAAAACAAGAAAGATCAAAACAATTGGATTTTTTTTATAGATTAGATGCAGACACTAATTCATAATTTGGCATGTACAGAATGAAAACTTCATTCTCGATTCTACGATAATTTTTATAAATTTTTTTCATTTACTTCTCTTTGATGGAAGTTTTATTTTCCCATAATGTACCCTAATTTTTTGGCCAAATTCTTCTTTTGATGATCAATTCAACCTCTATTAAAAAGATATACCTTTGTTATATTTCATCTACCTGAGTTAATGAGCATTAATTTTAATTGATCAGATTTCAAATCAAATTTAATTTCAATAGGTTTAGTCTAAATTAGTACAGTACTCCATGCACAAAACTCTCTGCCACAGAAGAAGGGTTATCAATGTACACAACTTTTCTTTTGTAATTTTTACAAAAAAGTCATTTGCGTAATTTGAAACGATGACCTTATAATTACAAAGGAGCAATTTTTACTAATTACTTTAAAGCACAATATTATAGTCAATTACATTAGTAAATGATACATAATTTTTTATTATTTAAATCATTTTTTTAAATGCCACTAATAATTTTTAAAAAAAAAATAGTTTTCAAGTTTGATTTTTAGAATTCTGTTATGCCAACTTCATCTAATACAACTCTGAATTTCATTAAAATTTATTTAATTATTTGTTTACATATATATTAATTTTTATTTGTGGACCCTTAATCATAAAATCATCACGTAAAGTAGAATCATTTGGAGGGGGAATTTTCTTTCGTATTTTAAGTTTTAACCATTTACTAGGGTAAAGGGGCTCAATGGTCATTGTCTCGAGAAAGCGACTGACAAGCCGACGTGGCAAGACAAACTCCAAGAGGGGGCAAAATAGGCTAATCGGCATTAGGAATCGACACGTTTCCTTATCGATCCTAAAGCCTGACAACGACAAACTTTGAAGATAGATAGATAGATATGCATACATTTAAAGTTAGAAGGTAATCTGTGGTTGCCCAGAGATCGAGACTCTCTTCTCATTGGTTACTTTCTTGACTTTTGAGGACACGTGGGACCCTAATTCGTGGAAGTTTTGATTGGGCGTTGGGGGCCACATGAGAAAGGTAAGGTCGGAGAAGAAAAGAGAGAGGCAAAAGGAGAGATGTACAGTAATAATTGGAGAATGCGGTGAATTAATACTTGTTTGACGCGTGTACAGTGGAGAATGGGGTCCACGCTGTTCCAGCAAATCAAAATTATGAAGTAAAGATTAGCCAACAAGATGCTGACATCCCACTTGCAAAAGGACTGATTGGATGTGGTTGGAAATTTCGATGAGATTTGCTGGAAAAATTGGAGAGGTGGGAACTTCATAGCCACGTTTTTCAAGGTAGGATATTTCGCGTATGAGAGGAAGGATACTTGTAAGGTAACTTAAGCATGTATTATATGTCAAGCATACATCAATACCACCTTTACTAAACACAATTATCGAACCCATCAACTTGCTTTCTTTGTTGTTGTTTTAGATCAAAAATTTCTTTCCAACCACCAAAGAAATATGGCTACAGCGCTCGTAGGAGGAGCATTTCTCTCTGCTTCCCTTCAAGTGTTGTTTGATAGGCTTGCTTCTCAGAAGGTTATA